>OU565274.1:18527500-18583095 GCA_913789895.3 Seladonia tumulorum | reverse complement strand
AACCCTAACCCTAACCCTAACCCTAACCCTAACCCTAACCCTAACCCTAACCCTAACCCTAACCCTAACCCTAACCCTAACCCTAACCCTAACCCTAACCCTAACCTAACCCTAACCCTAACCCTAACCCTAACCCTAACCCTAACCCTAACCCTAACCCTAACCCTAACCCTAACCCTAACCCTAACCCTAACCCTAACCCTAACCCTAACCCTAACCCTAACCCTAACCCTAACCCTAACCCTAACCCTAACCCTAACCCTAACCCTAACCCTAACCCTAACCCTAACCCTAACCCTAACCCTAACCCTAACCCTAACCCTAACCCTAACCCTAACCCTAACCCTAACCCTAACCCTAACCCTAACCCTAACCCTAACCCTAACCCTAACCCTAACCCTAACCCTAACCCTAACCCTAACCCTAACCCTAACCCTAACCCTAACCCTAACCCTAACCCTAACCCTAACCCTAACCCTAACCCTAACCCTAACCCTAACCCTAACCCTAACCCTAACCCTAACCCTAACCCGCCCCTAACCCTAACCCGCCCCTAACCCTAACCCTAACCCGCCCCTAACCCTAACCCGCCCCTAACCCTAACCCTAACCCTAACCCTAACCCT
Source organism: Seladonia tumulorum (assembly GCA_913789895.3). Taxonomy (NCBI): domain Eukaryota; kingdom Metazoa; phylum Arthropoda; class Insecta; order Hymenoptera; family Halictidae; genus Seladonia; species Seladonia tumulorum. The sequence continues at coordinate 18,582,470 of OU565274.1, read as the reverse complement.
AACCCTAACCCTAACCCTAACCCTAACCCTAACCCTAACCCTAACCCTAACCCTAACCCTAACCCTAACCCTAACCCTAACCCTAACCCTAACCCTAACCCTAACCCTAACCCTAACCCTAACCCTAACCCTAACCCTAACCCTAACCCTAACCCTAACCCTAACCCTAACCCTAACCCTAACCCTAACCCTAACCCTAACCCTAACCCTAACCCTAACCCTAACCCTAACCCTAACCCTAACCCTAACCCTAACCCTAACCCTAACCCTAACCCTAACCCTAACCCTAACCCTAACCCTAACCCTAACCCTAACCCTAACCCTAACCCTAACCCTAACCCTAACCCTAACCCTAACCCTAACCCTAACCCTAACCCTAACCCTAACCCTAACCCTAACCCTAACCTCGAATTTACACAAAAACAACCTTCTACGGACGCAAAAACCTTCTACGGACGCAAAAAGTAAGCCCTAACCTCGAATTTACACAAAAACAACCTTCTACGGACGCAAAAAGTAAGCCCTAACCTCGAATTTACACAAAAACAACCTTCTACGGACGCAAAAACCTTCTACGGACGCAAAAAGTAAGCCCTAACCTCGAATTTACACAAAAACAACCTTCTACGGACGCAAAAACCTTCTACGGACGCAAAAAGTAAGCCCTAACCTCGAATTTACACAAAAACAACCTTCTACGGACGCAAAAAGTAAGCCCTAACCTCGAATTTACACAAAAACAACCTTCTACGGACGCAAAAACCTTCTACGGACGCAAAAAGTAAGCCCTAACCTCGAATTTACACAAAAACAACCTTCTACGGACGCAAAAACCTTCTACGGACGCAAAAAGTAAGCCCTAACCTCGAATTTACACAAAAACAACCTTCTACGGACGCAAAAAGTAAGCCCTAACCTCGAATTTACACAAAAACAACCTTCTACGGACGCAAAAACCTTCTACGGACGCAAAAAGTAAGCCCTAACCTCGAATTTACACAAAAACAACCTTCTACGGACGCAAAAAGTAAGCCCTAACCTCGAATTTACACAAAAACAACCTTCTACGGACGCAAAAACCTTCTACGGACGCAAAAAGTAAGCCCTAACCTCGAATTTACACAAAAACAACCTTCTACGGACGCAAAAACCTTCTACGGACGCAAAAAGTAAGCCCTAACCTCGAATTTACACAAAAACAACCTACTACGGACGCAAAAAGTAAGCACTAACCTCGAATTTACACAAAAACAACCTTCTACGGACGCAAAAACCTTCTACGGACGCAAAAAGTAAGCCCTAACCTCGAATTTACACAAAAACAACCTTCTACGGACGCAAAAACCTTCTACGGACGCAAAAAGTAAGCCCTAACCTCGAATTTACACAAAAACAACCTTCTACGGACGCAAAAACCTTCTACGGACGCAAAAAGTAAGCCCTAACCTCGAATTTACACAAAAACAACCTTCTACGGACGCAAAAAGTAAGCCCTAACCTCGAATTTACACAAAAACAACCTTCTACGGACGCAAAAACCTTCTACGGACGCAAAAAGTAAGCCCTAACCTCGAATTTACACAAAAACAACCTTCTACGGACGCAAAAACCTTCTACGGACGCAAAAAGTAAGCCCTAACCTCGAATTTACACAAAAACAACCTTCTACGGACGCAAAAACCTTCTACGGACGCAAAAAGTAAGCCCTAACCTCGAATTTACACAAAAACAACCTTCTACGGACGCAAAAACCTTCTACGGACGCAAAAAGTAAGCCCTAACCTCGAATTTACACAAAAACAACCTTCTACGGACGCAAAAACCTTCTACGGACGCAAAAAGTAAGCCCTAACCTCGAATTTACACAAAAACAACCTTCTACGGACGCAAAAAGTAAGCCCTAACCTCGAATTTACACAAAAACAACCTTCTACGGACGCAAAAACCTTCTACGGACGCAAAAAGTAAGCCCTAACCTCGAATTTACACAAAAACAACCTTCTACGGACGCAAAAACCTTCTACGGACGCAAAAAGTAAGCCCTAACCTCGAATTTACACAAAAACAACCTTCTACGGACGCAAAAACCTTCTACGGACGCAAAAAGTAAGCCCTAACCTCGAATTTACACAAAAACAACCTTCTACGGACGCAAAAACCTTCTACGGACGCAAAAAGTAAGCCCTAACCTCGAATTTACACAAAAACAACCTTCTACGGACGCAAAAACCTTCTACGGACGCAAAAAGTAAGCCCTAACCTCGAATTTACACAAAAACAACCTTCTACGGACGCAAAAACCTTCTACGGACGCAAAAAGTAAGCCCTAACCTCGAATTTACACAAAAACAACCTTCTACGGACGCAAAAACCTTCTACGGACGCAAAAAGTAAGCCCTAACCTCGAATTTACACAAAAACAACCTTCTACGGACGCAAAAACCTTCTACGGACGCAAAAAGTAAGCCCTAACCTCGAATTTACACAAAAACAACCTTCTACGGACGCAAAAAGTAAGCCCTAACCTCGAATTTACACAAAAACAACCTTCTACGGACGCAAAAACCTTCTACGGACGCAAAAAGTAAGCCCTAACCTCGAATTTACACAAAAACAACCTTCTACGGACGCAAAAACCTTCTACGGACGCAAAAAGTAAGCCCTAACCTCGAATTTACACAAAAACAACCTTCTACGGACGCAAAAACCTTCTACGGACGCAAAAAGTAAGCCCTAACCTCGAATTTACACAAAAACAACCTTCTACGGACGCAAAAACCTTCTACGGACGCAAAAAGTAAGCCCTAACCTCGAATTTACACAAAAACAACCTTCTACGGACGCAAAAACCTTCTACGGACGCAAAAAGTAAGCCCTAACCTCGAATTTACACAAAAACAACCTTCTACGGACGCAAAAAGTAAGCCCTAACCTCGAATTTACACAAAAACAACCTTCTACGGACGCAAAAACCTTCTACGGACGCAAAAAGTAAGCCCTAACCTCGAATTTACACAAAAACAACCTTCTACGGACGCAAAAACCTTCTACGGACGCAAAAAGTAAGCCCTAACCTCGAATTTACACAAAAACAACCTTCTACGGACGCAAAAACCTTCTACGGACGCAAAAAGTAAGCCCTAACCTCGAATTTACACAAAAACAACCTTCTACGGACGCAAAAACCTTCTACGGACGCAAAAAGTAAGCCCTAACCTCGAATTTACACAAAAACAACCTTCTACGGACGCAAAAACCTTCTACGGACGCAAAAAGTAAGCCCTAACCTCGAATTTACACAAAAACAACCTTCTACGGACGCAAAAACCTTCTACGGACGCAAAAAGTAAGCCCTAACCTCGAATTTACACAAAAACAACCTTCTACGGACGCAAAAAGTAAGCCCTAACCTCGAATTTACACAAAAACAACCTTCTACGGACGCAAAAACCTTCTACGGACGCAAAAAGTAAGCCCTAACCTCGAATTTACACAAAAACAACCTTCTACGGACGCAAAAACCTTCTACGGACGCAAAAAGTAAGCCCTAACCTCGAATTTACACAAAAACAACCTTCTACGGACGCAAAAACCTTCTACGGACGCAAAAAGTAAGCCCTAACCTCGAATTTACACAAAAACAACCTTCTACGGACGCAAAAAGTAAGCCCTAACCTCGAATTTACACAAAAACAACCTTCTACGGACGCAAAAAGTAAGCCCTAACCTCGAATTTACACAAAAACAACCTTCTACGGACGCAAAAACCTTCTACGGACGCAAAAAGTAAGCCCTAACCTCGAATTTACACAAAAACAACCTTCTACGGACGCAAAAACCTTCTACGGACGCAAAAAGTAAGCCCTAACCTCGAATTTACACAAAAACAACCTTCTACGGACGCAAAAACCTTCTACGGACGCAAAAAGTAAGCCCTAACCTCGAATTTACACAAAAACAACCTTCTACGGACGCAAAAACCTTCTACGGACGCAAAAAGTAAGCCCTAACCTCGAATTTACACAAAAACAACCTTCTACGGACGCAAAAAGTAAGCCCTAACCTCGAATTTACACAAAAACAACCTTCTACGGACGCAAAAACCTTCTACGGACGCAAAAAGTAAGCCCTAACCTCGAATTTACACAAAAACAACCTTCTACGGACGCAAAAACCTTCTACGGACGCAAAAAGTAAGCCCTAACCTCGAATTTACACAAAAACAACCTTCTACGGACGCAAAAACCTTCTACGGACGCAAAAAGTAAGCCCTAACCTCGAATTTACACAAAAACAACCTTCTACGGACGCAAAAAGTAAGCCCTAACCTCGAATTTACACAAAAACAACCTTCTACGGACGCAAAAACCTTCTACGGACGCAAAAAGTAAGCCCTAACCTCGAATTTACACAAAAACAACCTTCTACGGACGCAAAAACCTTCTACGGACGCAAAAAGTAAGCCCTAACCTCGAATTTACACAAAAACAACCTTCTACGGACGCAAAAAGTAAGCCCTAACCTCGAATTTACACAAAAACAACCTTCTACGGACGCAAAAACCTTCTACGGACGCAAAAAGTAAGCCCTAACCTCGAATTTACACACAAACAACCTTCTACGGACGCAAAAACCTTCTACGGACGCAAAAAGTAAGCCCTAACCTCGAATTTACACAAAAACAACCTTCTACGGACGCAAAAACCTTCTACGGACGCAAAAAGTAAGCCCTAACCTCGAATTTACACAAAAACAACCTTCTACGGACGCAAAAACCTTCTACGGACGCAAAAAGTAAGCCCTAACCTCGAATTTACACAAAAACAACCTTCTACGGACGCAAAAACCTTCTACGGACGCAAAAAGTAAGCCCTAACCTCGAATTTACACAAAAACAACCTTCTACGGACGCAAAAACCTTCTACGGACGCAAAAAGTAAGCCCTAACCTCGAATTTACACAAAAACAACCTTCTACGGACGCAAAAACCTTCTACGGACGCAAAAAGTAAGCCCTAACCTCGAATTTACACAAAAACAACCTTCTACGGACGCAAAAACCTTCTACGGACGCAAAAAGTAAGCCCTAACCTCGAATTTACACAAAAACAACCTTCTACGGACGCAAAAACCTTCTACGGACGCAAAAAGTAAGCCCTAACCTCGAATTTACACAAAAACAACCTTCTACGGACGCAAAAAGTAAGCGCTAAACTCGAATAAACACCACCCCGACCTCGAAAAACCTTCTAGAGACGCAAAAACTATGTCCTAACCGCGAATAAACACCACCCCGACCTCGAAAAACCTTCTACGGACGCAAAAAGTAAGCGCTAAACTCGAATAAACACCACCCCGACCTCGAAAAACCTTCTAGAGACGCAAAAACTATGTCCTAACCGCGAATAAACACCACCCCGACCTCGAAAAACCTTCTACGGACGCGAAAACTAATCTCTAACCGCGAATAAACACCACCCCGACCTCGAAAAACCTTCTAGAGACGCAAAAACTATGTCCTAACCGCGAATAAACACTACACCGACCTCGAAAAACCTTCTAGAGACGCAAAAACTATGTCCTAACCGCGATTAAACACCACCCCGACCTCGAAAAACGTTCTACAGACGCAAAAACTATGTCCTAACCGCGAATAAACACCACCCCGACCTCGAAAAACCTTCTACGGACGCAAAAACTAATCTCTAACCGCGAATAAACACCTCCCCGACCTCGAAAAACCTTCTAGAGACGCAAAAACTATGTCCTAACCGCGAATAAACACCACCCCGACCTCGAAAAACCTTCTACGGACGCGAAAACTAAGTCCTAACCGCGAATAAACACCTCCCCGACCTCGAAAAACCTTCTACGGACGCGAAAACTAATCTCTAACCGCGAATAAACACCTCCCCGACCTCGAAAAACCTTCTACGGACGCAAAAACTAATCTCTAACCGCGAATAAACACCACCCCGACCTCGAAAAACCTTCTAGAGACGCAAAAACTATGTCCTAACCGCGAGTAAACACCACCCCGACCTCGAAAAACGTTCTACAGACGCAAAAACTAAGTCCTAACCGCGAATAAACACTACCCCGACCTCGAAAAACCTTCTACGGACGCAAAAACTAATCTCTAACCGCGAATAAACACCTCCCCGACCTCGAAAAAACCGTCTAGAGACGCAAAAACTATGTCCTAACCGCGAATAAACACCACCCCGACCTCGAAAAACCTTCTACGGACGCAAAAACTAATCTCTAACCGCGAATAAACACCACCCCGACCTCGAAAAAACTTCTAGAGACGCAAAAACTATGTCCTAACCGCGAATAAACACCACCCCGACCTCGAAAAACCTTCTACGGACGCAAAAACTAATCTCTAACCGCGAATAAACACCTCCCCGACCTCGAAAAACCTTCTAGAGAGGCAAAAACTATGTCCTAACCGCGAATAAACAACACCCCGACCTCGAAAAACCTTCTACGGACGCAAAAACTAATCTCTAACCGCGAATAAACACTACCCCGACCTCGAAAAACCTTCTAGAGACGCAAAAACTATGTCCTAACCGCGAATAAACACTACACCGACCTCGAAAAACCTTCTAGAGACGCAAAAACTATGTCCTAACCGCGATTAAACACCACCCCGACCTCGAAAAACGTTCTACAGACGCAAAAACTATGTCCTAACCGCGAATAAACACCACCCCGACCTCGAAAAACCTTCTACGGACGCAAAAACTAATCTCTAACCGCGAATAAACACCTCCCCGACCTCGAAAAACCTTCTAGAGACGCAAAAACTATGTCCTAACCGCGAATAAACACCACCCCGACCTCGAAAAACCTTCTACGGACGCGAAAACTAAGTCCTAACCGCGAATAAACACCTCCCCGACCTCGAAAAACCTTCTACGGACGCGAAAACTAATCTCTAACCGCGAATAAACACCTCCCCGACCTCGAAAAACCTTCTACGGACGCAAAAACTAATCTCTAACCGCGAATAAACACCACCCCGACCTCGAAAAACCTTCTAGAGACGCAAAAACTATGTCCTAACCGCGAATAAACACCACCCCGACCTCGAAAAACGTTCTACAGACGCAAAAACTAATCTCTAACCGCGAATAAACACTACCCCGACCTCGAAAAACCTTCTAGAGACGCAAAAACTATGTCCTAACCGCGAAAAAAACACCACCCCGACCTCGAAAAACGTTCTACAGACGCAAAAACTAAGTCCTAACCGCGAATAAACACTACCCCGACCTCGAAAAACCTTCTACGGACGCAAAAACTAATCTCTAACCGCGAATAAACACCTCCCCGACCTCGAAAAACCTTCTAGAGACGCAAAAACTATGTCCTAACCGCGATTAAACACCACCCCGACCTCGAAAAACCTTCTAGAGACGCAAAAACTATGTCCTAACCGCGAATAAACACCACCCCGACCTCGAAAAACCTTCTACGGACGCAAAAACTAATCTCTAACCGCGAATAAACACCTCCCCGACCTCGAAAAACCTTCTAGAGACGCAAAAACTATGTCCTAACCGCGAATAAACACCACCCCGACCTCGAAAAACCTTCTACGGACGCAAAAACTAATCTCTAACCGCGAATAAACACTACCCCGACCTCGAAAAACCTTCTAGAGACGCAAAAACTATGTCCTAACCGCGAATAAACACCACCCCGACCTCGAAAAACCTTCTACGGACGCGAAAACTAATCTCTAACCGCGAATAAACACCTCCCCGACCTCGAAAAACCTTCTAGAGACGCAAAAACTATGTCCTAACCGCGAATAAACACCACCCCGACCTCGAAAAACCTTCTACGGACGCAAAAACTAATCTCTAACCGCGAATAAACACTACCCCGACCTCGAAAAACCTTCTAGAGACGCAAAAACTATGTCCTAACCGCGAATAAACACCACCCCGACCTCGAAAAACCTTCTACGGACGCGAAAACTAATCTCTAACCGCGAATAAACACCTCCCCGACCTCGAAAAACCTTCTAGAGACGCAAAAACTATGTCCTAACCGCGAATAAACACCACCCCGACCTCGAAAAACGTTCTACAGACGCAAAAACTAATCTCTAACCGCGAATAAACACTACCCCGACCTCGAAAAACCTTCTAGAGACGCAAAAACTATGTCCTAACCGCGAAAAAACACCACCCCGACCTCGAAAAACGTTCTACAGACGCAAAAACTAAGTCCTAACCGCGAATAAACACTACCCCGACCTCGAAAAACCTTCTACGGACGCAAAAACTAATCTCTAACCGCGAATAAACACCTCCCCGACCTCGAAAAACCGTCTAGAGACGCAAAAACTATGTCCTAACCGCGAATAAACACCACCCCGACCTCGAAAAACCTTCTACGGACGCAAAAACTAATCTCTAACCGCGAATAAACACCACCCCGACCTCGAAAAACGTTCTACAGACGCAAAAACTAAGTCCTAACCGCGAATAAACACTACCCCGACCTCGAAAAACCTTCTACGGACGGAAAAACTAATCTCTAACCGCGAATAAACACCTCCCCGACCTCGAAAAACCTTCTAGAGACGCAAAAACTATGTCCTAACCCCGAATAAACACCACCCCGACCTCGAAAAACGTTCTACAGACGCAAAAACTATGTCCTAACCGCGAATAAACACCACCCCGACCTCGAAAAACCTTCTACGGACGCAAAAACTAATCTCTAACCGCGAATAAACACCACCCCGACCTCGAAAAACCTTCTAGAGACGCAAAAACTATGTCCTAACCGCGAATAAACACCACCCCGACCTCGAAAAACCTTCTACGGACGCAAAAACTAATCTCTAACCGCGAATAAACACCTCCCCGACCTCGAAAAACCGTCTAGAGACGCAAAAACTATGTCCTAACCGCGAATAAACACCTCCCCGACCTCGAAAAACCTTCTAGAGACGCAAAAACTATGTCCTAACCGCGAATAAACACCACCCCGACCTCGAAAAACCTTCTACGGACGCAAAAACTAATCTCTAACCGCGAATAAACACCACCCCGACCTCGAAAAACCTTCTAGAGACGCAAAAACTATGTCCTAACCGCGAATAAACACCACCCCGACCTCGAAAAACCTTCTACGGACGCAAAAACTAATCTCTAACCGCGAATAAACACCTCCCCGACCTCGAAAAACCTTCTAGAGAGGCAAAAACTATGTCCTAACCGCGAATAAACAACACCCCGACCTCGAAAAACCTTCTACGGACGCAAAAACTAATCTCTAACCGCGAATAAACACTACCCCGACCTCGAAAAACCTTCTAGAGACGCAAAAACTATGTCCTAACCGCGAATAAACACCACCCCGACCTCGAAAAACGTTCTACAGACGCAAAAACTAAGTCCTAACCGCGAATAAACACTACCCCGACCTCGAAAAACCTTCTACGGACGCGAAAACTAATCTCTAACCGCGAATAAACACCTCCCCGACCTCGAAAAACCTTCTAGAGACGCAAAAACTATGTCCTAACCGCGAATAAACACCACCCCGACCTCGAAAAACCTTCTACGGACGCAAAAACTAATCTCTAACCGCGAATAAACACCACCCCGACCTCGAAAAACCTTCTAGAGACGCAAAAACTATGTCCTAACCGCGAATAAACACCACCCCGACCTCGAAAAACCTTCTACGGACGCGAAAACTAATCTCTAACCGCGAATAAACACCTCCCCGACCTCGAAAAACCTTCTAGAGACGCAAAAACTATGTCCTAACCGCGAATAAACACCACCCCGACCTCGAAAAACCTTCTACGGACGCAAAAACTAATCTCTAACCGCGAATAAACACTACCCCGACCTCGAAAAACCTTCTAGAGACGCAAAAACTATGTCCTAACCGCGAAAAAACACCACCCCGACCTCGAAAAACGTTCTACAGACGCAAAAACTAAGTCCTAACCGCGAATAAACACTACCCCGACCTCGAAAAACCTTCTATGGACGCAAAAACTAATCTCTAACCGCGAATAAACACCTCCCCGACCTCGAAAAACCGTCTAGAGACGCAAAAACTATGTCCTAACCGCGAATAAACACCACCCCGACCTCGAAAAACCTTCTACGGACGCAAAAACTAATCTCTAACCGCGAATAAACACCACCCCGACCTCGAAAAACGTTCTACAGACGCAAAAACTAAGTCCTAACCGCGAATAAACACTACCCCGACCTCGAAAAACCTTCTACGGACGGAAAAACTAATCTCTAACCGCGAATAAACACCTCCCCGACCTCGAAAAACCTTCTAGAGACGCAAAAACTATGTCCTAACCGCGAATAAACACCACCCCGACCTCGAAAAACGTTCTACAGACGCAAAAACTATGTCCTAACCGCGAATAAACACCACCCCGACCTCGAAAAACCTTCTACGGACGCAAAAACTAATCTCTAACCGCGAATAAACACCACCCCGACCTCGAAAAACCTTCTAGAGACGCAAAAACTATGTCCTAACCGCGAATAAACACCACCCCGACCTCGAAAAACCTTCTACGGACGCAAAAACTAATCTCTAACCGCGAATAAACACCTCCCCGACCTCGAAAAACCGTCTAGAGACGCAAAAACTATGTCCTAACCGCGAATAAACACCTCCCCAACCTCGAAAAACCTTCTAGAGACGCAAAAACTATGTCCTAACCGCGAATAAACACCACCCCGACCTCGAAAAACCTTCTACGGACGCAAAAACTAATCTCTAACCGCGAATAAACACCACCCCGACCTCGAAAAACCTTCTAGAGACGCAAAAACTATGTCCTAACCGCGAATAAACACCACCCCGACCTCGAAAAACCTTCTACGGACGCAAAAACTAATCTCTAACCGCGAATAAACACCTCCCCGACCTCGAAAAACCTTCTAGAGAGGCAAAAACTATGTCCTAACCGCGAATAAACAACACCCCGACCTCGAAAAACCTTCTACGGACGCAAAAACTAATCTCTAACCGCGAATAAACACCTCCCCGACCTCGAAAAACCTTCTAGAGACGCAAAAACTATGTCCTAACCGCGAATAAACACCACCCCGACCTCGAAAAACGTTCTACAGACGCAAAAACTATGTCCTAACCGCGAATAAACACCACCCCGACCTCGAAAAACCTTCTACGGACGCAAAAACTAATCTCTAACCGCGAATAAACACCACCCCGACCTCGAAAAACCTTCTAGAGACGCAAAAACTGTGTCCTTACCGCGAATAAACACCACCCCGACCTCGAAAAACCTTCTACGGACGCAAAAACTAATCTCTAACCGCGAATAAACACCTCCCCGACCTCGAAAAACCGTCTAGAGACGCAAAAACTATGTCCTAACCGCGAATAAACACCTCCCCGACCTCGAAAAACCTTCTAGAGACGCAAAAACTATGTCCTAACCGCGAATAAACACCACCCCGACCTCGAAAAACCTTCTACGGACGCAAAAACTAATCTCTAACCGCGAATAAACACCACCCCGACCTCGAAAAACCTTCTAGAGACGCAAAAACTATGTCCTAACCGCGAATAAACACCACCCCGACCTCGAAAAACCTTCTACGGACGCAAAAACTAATCTCTAACCGCGAATAAACACTACCCCGACCTCGAAAAACCTTCTAGAGACGCAAAAACTATGTCCTAACCGCGAATAAACACCACCCCGACCTCGAAAAACCTTCTACGGATGCAAATACTAAGTCCTAACCGCGAATAAACACCACCCCGACCTCGAAAAACCTTCTACAGACGCAAAAACTAAGTCCTAACAGCGAATAACCAGGACCCCCGACCAAGACCCCCGACCTTGACCCCCGACCAAGACCTCCGACCAAGACCCCCGTCCATGGGAGAGGCCATCTTTTGCGCACAGACGATTGCGCACGACGGCATTGCACACGGTTCTTTTGGACACGGTATTATTGGACACACGGTTCTTTTGGACACAGTAACATTGGACACAGTGGGTTTTCGCTCACGCAAGGATTGCCCACATGGTCAATTGCGCACAAATAGAATTGGGCACATTCACAGAATTTTAAAATCGCTGTATCTCCTAAACCGTGCGTCCTAGACAAAAAATAACGAAATTTTTAAAAGACTTAACAGAAAGCATATCACCCCGGCACTACCCCTTAGGCCTATTCAAAATTCAAAAATAAAAAAAAATTTTGAAAAAATTCAAAAAGTGAAAAGTAAAAATTTTGGGAGGCTTTCCCAGGGGCATACCACCCTTACCTAACCCCGCAGTTCTACTCAAAAGTCGATTCACCCCCTTCTACCCCAAGTGATTCCCTAATCCTAACCCTAACCCTAACCCTAACCCAAACCCTTTTTTCCGTGAGGAAATGTTTTATAACGCACATAACCCGAAATTAATAACGACTTGGCCGCATTTCCATCTCTGTCCAAAATTACTGTGCGCAATTATATTTGTTCTCGATTCGCCATTCTGTGCACAATCTATCATGAGTCAAATTTTACATGTGCGTAACTCAGCGTGTGCGTCTTAAGAATGTGGGCAATCCTTGCGTGAGCGAAAACCCACTGTGTCCAATGTTACTGTGTCCAAAAGAACCGTGTGTCCAATAATACCGTGTCCAAAAGAACCGTGTGCAAGGCCATCTTTTGCGCACAGACGATTGCGCACGACGGCATTGCACACGGTTCTTTTAGACACGGTTTTATTGGACACACGGTTCTTTTGGACACAGTAACATTGGACACAGTGGGTTTTCGCTCACGCAAGGATTGCCCACATGGTTAAGACGCACACGCTGAGTTACGCACATGTAAAATTGGACTCATGATAGATTGCGCACAGATTGAATTCAAAATGTTGTTTATCATCGTGTGTTGTGCTGTGTGATTAGTCTATGATTATATATCTTCTATGCAGAATACGAAGAATCGGACACATCTCAATTGCGCACAAATAGAATTGGACACATTCACAGAATTTTAAAATTGCTGTATCTCCTAAACCGTGCGTCCTAGACAAAAGATAACGAAATTTTTGAAAGACTTTATAGAGAGCATATCACCCCGGCACTACCCCTTAGGCCTATTCAAAAGTCGATTCGCCACCCCTTTGCCCTCCCCAAATTCATTTTCGCCTCCCCTAAAAATCGCTGTATCTCCTAAACCGTGCGTCCTAGACAAAAAATAACGAAATTTTTGAAAGACTTTACAGAAAGCATATCACCCCGGCACTACCCCTTAGGCCTATTCAAAAGTCGATTCGCCACCCCTTTGCCCTCCCCAAATTCATTTTCACCTCCCCTAAAAATCGCTGTATCTCCTAAACCGTGCGTCCTAGACAAAAGATAACGAAATTTTTGAAAGACTTTACAGAAAGCATATCACCCCGGCACTACCCCTTAGGCCTATTCATAAGTCGATTCGCCACCCCTTTGCCCTCCCCAAATTCATTTTCGCCTCCCCTAAAAATCGCTGTATCTCCTAAACCGTGCGTCCTAGACAAAAAATAACGAAATTTTTGAAAGACTTTACAGAAAGCATATCACCCCGGCACTACCCCTTAGGCCTATTCAAAAGTCGATTCGCCACCCCATTGCCCTCCCCAAATTCATTTTCGCCTCCCCTAAAAATCGCTGTATCTCCTAAACCGTGCGTCCTAGACAAAAAATAACGAAATTTTTGAAAGACTTTACGGGAAGCATATCCCCCCGGCACTACCCCTTAGGCCTATTCAAAAGTCGATTCGCCACCCCTTTGCCCTCCCCAAATTCATTTTCGCCTCCCCTAAAAATCGCTGTATCTCCTAAACCGTGCGTCCTAGACAAAAAATAACGAAATTTTTGAAAGACTTTACAGAAAGCATATCACCCCGGCACTACCCCTTAGGCCTATTCAAAAGTCGATTCGCCACCCCTTTGCCCTCCCCAAATTCATTTTCGCCTCCCCTAAAAATCGCTGTATCTCCTAAACCGTGCGTCCTAGACAAAAAATAACGAAATTTTTGAAAGACTTTGCGGGGAGCATATCCCCCCGGCACTACCCCTTAGGCCTATTCAAAAGTCGATTCGCCACCCCTTTGCCCTCCCCAAATTCATTTTCGCCTCCCCTAAAAATCGCTGTATCTCCTAAACCGTGCGTCCTAGACAAAAAATAACGAAATTTTTGAAAGACTTTACGGGAAGCATATCCCCCCGGCACTACCCCTTAGGCCTATTCAAAAGTCGATTCGCCACCCCTTTGCCCTCCCCAAATTCATTTTCGCCTCCCCTAAAAATCGCTGTATCTCCTAAACCGTGCGTCCTAGACAAAAAATAACGAAATTTTTGAAAGACTTTACAGAAAGCATATCACCCCGGCACTACCCCTTAGGCCTATTCAAAAGTCGATTCGCCACCCCTTTGCCCTCCCCAAATTCATTTTCGCCTCCCCTAAAAATCGCTGTATCTCCTAAACCGTGCGTCCTAGACAAAAAATAACGAAATTTTTGAAAGACTTTGCGGGAAGCATATCCCCCCGGCACTACCCCTTAGGCCTATTCAAAAGTCGATTCGCCACCCCTTTGCCCTCCCCAAATTCATTTTCGCCTCCCCTAAAAATCGCTGTATCTCCTAAACCGTGCGTCCTAGACAAAAAATAACGAAATTTTTGAAAGACTTTACAGAAAGCATATCACCCCGGCACTACCCCTTAGGCCTATTCAAAAGTCGATTCGCCACCCCTTTGCCCTCCCCAAATTCATTTTCACCTCCCCTAAAAATCGCTGTATCTCCTAAACCGTGCGTCCTAGACAAAAGATAACGAAATTTTTGAAAGACTTTACAGAAAGCATATCACCCCGGCACTACCCCTTAGGCCTATTCATAAGTCGATTCGCCACCCCTTTGCCCTCCCCAAATTCATTTTCGCCTCCCCTAAAAATCGCTGTATCTCCTAAACCGTGCGTCCTAGACAAAAAATAACGAAATTTTTGAAAGACTTTACAGAAAGCATATCACCCCGGCACTACCCCTTAGGCCTATTCAAAAGTCGATTCGCCACCCCATTGCCCTCCCCAAATTCATTTTCGCCTCCCCTAAAAATCGCTGTATCTCCTAAACCGTGCGTCCTAGACAAAAAATAACGAAATTTTTGAAAGACTTTACGGGAAGCATATCCCCCCGGCACTACCCCTTAGGCCTATTCAAAAGTCGATTCGCCACCCCTTTGCCCTCCCCAAATTCATTTTCGCCTCCCCTAAAAATCGCTGTATCTCCTAAACCGTGCGTCCTAGACAAAAAATAACGAAATTTTTGAAAGACTTTACAGAAAGCATATCACCCCGGCACTACCCCTTAGGCCTATTCAAAAGTCGATTCGCCACCCCTTTGCCCTCCCCAAATTCATTTTCGCCTCCCCTAAAAATCGCTGTATCTCCTAAACCGTGCGTCCTAGACAAAAAATAACGAAATTTTTGAAAGACTTTGCGGGAAGCATATCCCCCCGGCACTACCCCTTAGGCCTATTCAAAAGTCGATTCGCCACCCCTTTGCCCTCCCCAAATTCATTTTCGCCTCCCCTAAAAATCGCTGTATCTCCTAAACCGTGCGTCCTAGACAAAAAATAACGAAATTTTTGAAAGACTTTACGGGAAGCATATCCCCCCGGCACTACCCCTTAGGCCTATTCAAAAGTCGATTCGCCACCCCTTTGCCCTCCCCAAATTCATTTTCGCCTCCCCTAAAAATCGCTGTATCTCCTAAACCGTGCGTCCTAGACAAAAAATAACGAAATTTTTGAAAGACTTTACAGAAAGCATATCACCCCGGCACTACCCCTTAGGCCTATTCAAAAGTCGATTCGCCACCCCTTTGCCCTCCCCAAATTCATTTTCGCCTCCCCTAAAAATCGCTGTATCTCCTAAACCGTGCGTCCTAGACAAAAAATAACGAAATTTTTGAAAGACTTTACGGGAAGCATATCCCCCCGGCACTACCCCTTAGGCCTATTCAAAAGTCGATTCGCCACCCCTTTGCCCTCCCCAAATTCATTTTCGCCTCCCCTAAAAATCGCTGTATCTCCTAAACCGTGCGTCCTAGACAAAAAATAACGAAATTTTTGAAAGACTTTATGGGAAGCATATCCCCCCGGCACTACCCCTTAGGCCTATTCAAAAGTCGATTCGCCACCCCTTTGCCCTCCCCAAATTCATTTTCGCCTCCCCTAAAAATCGCTGTATCTCCTAAACCGTGCGTCCTAGACAAAAAATAACGAAATTTTTGAAAGACTTTACGGGAAGCATATCCCCCCGGCACTACCCCTTAGGCCTATTCAAAAGTCGATTCGCCACCCCTTTGCCCTCCCCAAATTCATTTTCGCCTCCCCTAAAAATCGCTGTATCTCCTAAACCGTGCGTCCTAGACAAAAAATAACGAAATTTTTGAAAGACTTTGCGGGAAGCATATCCCCCCGGCACTACCCCTTAGGCCTATTCAAAAGTCGATTCGCCACCCCTTTGCCCTCCCCAAATTCATTTTCGCCTCCCCTAAAAATCGCTGTATCTCCTAAACCGTGCGTCCTAGACAAAAAATAACGAAATTTTTGAAAGACTTTACAGAAAGCATATCACCCCGGCACTACCCCTTAGGCCTATTCAAAAGTCGATTCGCCACCCCTTTGCCCTCCCCAAATTCATTTTCGCCTCCCCTAAAAATCGCTGTATCTCCTAAACCGTGCGTCCTAGACAAAAAATAACGAAATTTTTGAAAGACTTTGCGGGAAGCATATCCCCCGGCACTACCCCTTAGGCCTATTCAAAAGTCGATTCGCCACCCCATTTGCCCTCCCCAAATTCATTTTCGCCTCCCCTAAAAATCGCTGTATCTCCTAAACCGTGCGTCCTAGACAAAAAATAACGAAATTTTTGAAAGACTTTACAGAAAGCATATCACCCCGGCACTACCCCTTAGGCCTATTCAAAAGTCGATTCGCCACCCCATTGCCCTCCCCAAATTCATTTTCGCCTCCCCTAAAAATCGCTGTATCTCCTAAACCGTGCGTCCTAGACAAAAAATAACGAAATTTTTGATAGACTTTACGAAAAGCATATCACCCCGGCACTACCCCTTAGGCCTATTCAAAAGTCGATTCGCCACACCTTTGCCCTCCCCAAATTCATTTTCGCCTCCCCTAAAAATCGCTGTATCTCCTAAACCGTGCGTCCTAGACAAAAAATAACGAAATTTTTGAAAGACTTTAAGGAAAGCATATCCCCCCGGCACTACCCCTTAGGCCTATTCAAAAGTCGATTCGCCACCCCTTTGCCCTCCCCAAATTCATTTTCGCCTCCCCTAAAAATCGCTGTATCTCCTAAACCGTGCGTCCTAGACAAAAAATAACGAAATTTTTGAAAGACTTTACAGAAAGCATATCACCCCGGCACTACCCCTTAGGCCTATTCAAAAGTCGATTCGCCACCCCATTGCCCTCCCCAAATTCATTTTCGCCTCCCCTAAAAATCGCTGTATCTCCTAAACCGTGCGTCCTAGACAAAAAATAACGAAATTTTTGATAGACTTTACGAAAAGCATATCACCCCGGCACTACCCCTTAGGCCTATTCAAAAGTCGATTCGCCACACCTTTGCCCTCCCCAAATTCATTTTCGCCTCCCCTAAAAATCGCTGTATCTCCTAAACCGTGCGTCCTAGACAAAAAATAACGAAATTTTTGAAAGACTTTAAGGAAAGCATATCTCCCCGGCTCTACCCCTTAGGCCTATTCAAAAGTCGATTCACCCCCTTCTACCCCCAAGTGATTCCCTAATCCTAACCCTAACCTTAACCCTTTTTTCCGTGAGGAAATGTTTTATAACGCACATAACCCGAAATTAATAACGACTTGGATGCATTTCTTTCACTGTCCAAAATTACTGTCCGCAATTCTATTTGTTCTCGATTCGCCATTCTGTGCGCAATCTATCATAAGTCCAATTTTACATGTGCGTAACTCAGCGTGTGCGTCTTAACCATGTGGGCAATCCTTGCGTGAGCGAAAACCCACTGTGTCCAATGTTACTGTGTCCAAAAGAACCGTGTGTCCAATAATACCGTGTCCAAAAGAACCGTGTGCAATGCCGTCGTGCGCAATCGTCTGTGCGCAAAAGAGCCATCCCCAAATGATCCAGGTGACGATTCCGACCATGACCCCGGACCCCGGAACACGACCCCGGACCCTAAAAAAAAAATG
The DNA here is from genome assembly GCA_913789895.3 of Seladonia tumulorum. NCBI lineage: Eukaryota > Metazoa > Arthropoda > Insecta > Hymenoptera > Halictidae > Seladonia > Seladonia tumulorum. The sequence goes on along the minus strand of OU565274.1, from coordinate 18,564,187 downwards.
CTCCCTGCCATCATTGCAGCTGGCTTCATCAGAGGTGAAGACACTCTGATACTGGCGAGTGTGAAGGAAAACTGAACTTAAATAGGGCTGCTCAATGTTTCGGAACGGTGGTCACCAGTAGATTTTAATTGTCCAGCTGAACAACATTGCTTCTCGGTCTTTTGGCTCCATGACTCTCTTAAGGGTTCTCTTTGACACACTCGCCAGTATCAGTGTGTCTTCACCTCTGATGAAGCCAGCTGCAATGATAGTAGGGGGCATCTTTTGACACGGCGTTGTTCGAGGACTCTCTTCACCAGACAGGACACAAGTACAAACACTTCCATCCTAAAAAAAAGGTCGTCACTTCCAAACACTTCAATCCTAAAAAAAAGGTCCTCACCAACAAATTCTGGAATCCTAAAAAAAAGGTCATCACTTGCAACCACATCGATCCTAAAAAAAAGTCCGGCATGCTCTCACTCGCACGCACAGTCTTCCCTATACTAGTACGCTCTCTCTGACACCCGCGGTCAAATCATTTTCGGCATACTCTCACTCGCGCGCACAGCCAAACCCAGGCTAGCATTTTCTCTCTCGCTCTCGTTCAGGGAGAGTCATCTCTTATGTATAATCACACGACAATTGAAGGCCATACTGACTGTCCATGATATTCAACGAAAACCCGACACCGCTGCGCCAAGCACGGCATAGACCACACGCACTGCGTCAAACACCTAACCCTAACCCTGACCCTCTCCCCCAAACCCTTGGTTTGCAATATGTGCATGGTTTCGCAATGTTAACGTTGAGAACTATGTAGCTATATTACGCCCAAATAGAGACAACTAACTCGGTAAAGGTTCTGAAGGACGCGAAAGAACAAAAATTTCGAAACCCAAACTAAGCAGTTATTGTAACTGACACAAATAAAAAACCATTCGTCTCGCCTGCTGGTAAATTTCCAACCGTTATTGTATATAACACAGTTCACTTAATTATAGAATTCATACGCCAACAAAAATATCCTAGATTTGAAACGAATAAAAAAGAAGAAAAGAGAGTCGTATCGTAGTCTTGCGTTTAGATTTTATTATATAATATTATGTCATATTTTCAGTTACATTATTTTAAGTGTTCAATAACCTAAACGAATTCGTACAAGCGTACACATGCCTAAGATCTTGCTCGGCCCACATGTGCACTTATACTGGTATGTATGCGGTCACAACCGCATTCGCGTACGCATTCGCATTCGCATTCGCATCCGCATCCGCATCCGCATCCGCATCCGCATCCGCATCCGCATCCGCATCCGCGTTTACGTATACTGATGCGTGTTTTACCATAATAATAGACTTTATTATCAATATACAAATATTGGAAGACATGGCAGCACCTAGAGGTGCTCTTCTTCAAAAGACATTCTCTTACCTAAAACATTCGTAAATCTTATTTTTCGTCGAGTTGATATTTTGCTTCGATAACTTCGACGCGTAATTTGCACCGACATCCTCGGCGAACGAAGCGTTTCATCTCTCATCGTAAATTGATAAACGATATGCTAATTATTGTATTAGGTAAACAAACGACGAGACGCATAGTAATAGAATATTATAGCCTCCGGTTCGATTTGATTCGACTTTATGTTTCGCGTCACCATCACTGCTTAGGCTGCTTACGGCGTTTGAAATTGATCCGACACTTTGCCGTAATGTTTTGCAACTGTGACCACGAATTTGAAACTTGATACCTTTTACTCGAAATTCCAAAAATTCCAATCGTGCTCGCTACATTCTCCACTTTCGTAGAATTTTACCATTCTTTGCCGTCGAGTGTTTACATCGAACACGCGCGTGCGGTGTCCACCGTATAACATTTTTGTCAACAATACATACATTTCGTTAAATTTCGCTTCATTTTGCTTCATTTCATTAGTGATGGGTAGTATTACGTTACAAGTTTCTTTGTCTTTCTTTAGAAATAGTTGTTGCGTTACGTTGGATATGGCTCGCTATTCGGTATTTCATTACATCAACCTTGGTGCGACAACCCAATCGATTTTGATAATTTATGTAAGTAATTCATTTACATCTGCAAGCCGTGTATCGGACGCGACGCATACCGCATTTCCGTTCGTATTTAGTCGGCGAGCAATTTGAATTGTACTCGAATCGTAGAACACGATACCGATGACAATGACCAATCTGTAAATTGTGCGTAAGACGAAAATAAGATGTAAGTTTGTCGCGATGATGAGTCCGAAGCGAAATTCAGCTGAAACTTTTGTAATCCACTCGATTCTTTAGGTCCAGGAATATCGCCAAAACAAAGGTTCTTGTTTCAACGATCCCGAATTCGAGAAGCGAACTCGACGGTCCTCACTTTTCCGGAAACGAAACCTAGGTCATAGGCTACGCGATAGACGAGTAGAAATTTGGAACAACGAAGAAGAAAGTATTCATTTTATCTAGTCCGTGCGTTCGAAAGGTGTAATTGTTGTAAACTTGTTACACTGCTTTGCAAGCTTTACCGTCATCCGTGAAATCGGAACATCCGAATGTCGCATTTATTTTATAACGGGAAACATTGGTGTACCTTTTAACGGTCGTCTGTGACGAACAGTGTGCGTATTCATCAAGATAAATTGTTTCGAACGTGGACGATCAAGTTTCGCTTAACAAACCACGTTTCCACAAAGTATTGCAATCATTGGTAGACGCATCTTTGCTATACGTTAATAATTAGGAATCGGATTCGACTCTGTGTGTGTGTGTGTGTGTGTGTGTGTGTGTGTTCGTGCGTGTGTGTGCGTGCGCTCGCGCGCGCGTGTGTGTATGTATGATAGTCTAATCGCATGTACGTATTGTATACACGTGTGGGTGTGCGTGTTCAAGTTCGTGTGTATAGTTTTGTAATACGATTAAGAAATATTCACAACTTTCTCGCAACAAAATGTATCAGATATGTAACTATAGATCAACATTAATATTATGCATTTTTATATGTACACGCGCCTGTGTACAAACGTTCGTGTGCTCGACGTTTGTGCGAACGTCTGGTAACATTACGGCGTGTAATCTTGTACACTGTACACGAATGATTGCACACGCGCGCGCGCATACATGTACATATATTATGCCGCAACATCTCTCTCTCTCGCGCTCTCTCTCTCGCACGCACACACACATGCACACTCTCTCTCTCTCTCCCTCTCTTTCTCGCACACACACACTCTCTCTCGCACTCTCTCTCTCTCTCTCTCTCTCTCTCTCTCTCTCTCTCTCTCATGCACACGCACGCACTCGTCGAATCACATTCGATCGATCATAGGCTCGTATTTGTCAATTACAGGTATTAAACGAATCAACTAGTATACCATTTTTTATAACTGTTTCATAGAAACGACAACGCTAAATTCATTTCAAAAAGATAATTTGCAAATGTGTGTACAATTTGAATCCGAATAAAGTCACGCCAACCTGGACGCGAAAACGATAGACGCGATCGCGAGAAATATCACGAAGGGGGAATTCCACAGACGACCCGCGCCGCCGCAAACTTTAATTTCCATTTCTTCCGGGTGATAGTTTATGCACTTTGGTGGTCTTCGGCGGTACAATCGTTCTCTTCTCGCGCTACAGGCTCCGGACTCTGTGATCGCCTCTATAGGTTCGATGCTGAGTTGTTTGCTGCCGCATGGGCACAAAGTGTCCACCACCAGTAAGATCAGATTCGTATGTCGAATTTTTTGCACGCTGAATGGCCTGAAACACGCGCGGACGTTAATTAATATTAATATTATATAAAGAGCTTGGCAACTGTTTGCTCACAACTGCTCTCGGGTCCTGTGAGTTGAGTCGAGTCGAGTCGAGCACATACACGTACTTGTATGTATAAGCATTCAATGTACATAATGTAAATACCTTTCGCAGCCGGACTCGTGACAGTTTGTCAATTTTCCTTTCAAAGGATCGCTCTGTCCGCTGGTGTTGAGTCTCTCAGGCTGCAAAATGTAGAGATCGGTCTTCTTCTCGCAAGTTCTCAGCTTTCTTTGCGGATAATAGGCGGACGTGGCTCTGGTCGTACTCGGGGAGGCAGGAGAGGCGGCAGCGACCGAAGGAAGTCTGGGAAACGGTTGGTTCTCGTCGGCGAACGGTTCGCCAGTTGAATCCGCGTCCTCGTCGGTGTCCGCGTCACCATCTCCATCGGCATCCGCGAGCGAAGCTAGTTCTTGAGCTTTCTCGGCCGTATCCGTGAGGATTGCGTCATCTGGGGGAAACGAGATCGAACGCGTAGCTCATTCTTCCTTTGGTGCAATGGTACATCATGAATGTTTGGTTATAGTTAGGCATGGTACGGCGAACGAGGACACTCTATGAAAATATTCTAGCAGAGTAAGCTCACCGTCAAAGTGCCGCACCGATTCGCCGGCAAGCGCGAAAGCAATCTGCCACAAGTTTTGCGCGTTAAAGCCGAATGCTAAATTCCACAGCAAGTGACCGAATACAGCGACCGTTGTTGCAACGGATTCGGGAAAAGTCTTTGCGGCCGCTGATTGGTGAGACTCTTGCGGACTGCATTTTCCCTGATAGTCGGTCACCGTGACCTTCCTAAAAATGGGATCACACCGTTATCCTCACCGTCGTCGTATCCACATCATAAAACGATAGATTACGTTACGTTATGCATTTACCTGTAAATTCTGTCTTGGACCAAAGAATCCATTATAGTGCCATCGATTTCACCAAAAAATTTCCCAGTGTGCTCGTGACGTTCGCTGATGATGATGAATCCATTATTGTCTAAGATATAACAGTCTAGTTTTTCGGAAGCACAAGTTTTTTTACAATTGGGACCGCTACACTGAAAAACAAAAGAAAGCCAACAAGGTAATCCTAGTTGCTCGCCTTTTTCTCTCTCTCTCTCTCTTTCTCCTACATTCTCAAGGAAACTCATGCGCAGCTACAAATTTATACGATACCGAAGAGGTGATGTTGACAAAATGAGACGCCAACGACGAATGCTGAAATTGGAGACCTACGACGGCGGCCGGTGCTTTGTGTCCTTTTCCCATAAATATCGCGTGCGTAGCAGTCACCAAAGGATTCGGGTTGTCAGCTGAGGACAATACAAACATCTGGTTGTGTCAATTGTTGACAGCTCGGTTTTTTCTATTTCGTCCTCGACATCGATATTGTGAGATGGATGGATGGATGCGAGTGTGCGGGGACGCGAGAACCGCCGAATATTTAGTAGTAGCGGGCATTGTCCCGTATATCACCTTCGCGGCGCGAGCCACCTGAGCAAGCGACAAAACAAGCACGCAAGAAGTGCGATGTTTTGCCAAACGCTCGAAAAACGTTAGGACGAATCGCGCCTAGGACAAGCGGCCGTTGCCCCATGCAAAGACAAAGGAGACGGGGGCTATAAAGCGGGGAAAATGGCCAGCGCACGGGAGAGTGTCGATAGAGACAGCGATATAGAGTGGAGAATAGTCGAATTTGTCGAAGCGGTCGTAATCGAGTCGAAACGGGTTAGGATCGTAGTCATAGGCGTGATCACCTAGGCGTAGTTGAAGTACGAGAGGCGCGTGCGGGATAGACTGAGTAACGAGCAGCGGCGACGAATTGTAGTTTTCATTGTCTTTTGCCAATAAACTTCTGTGCAACGAACTAGCCGGCTTTATTCCTACAATATCGAAATCGAAATCGAAATCGGAATCGATCCGCGTACTTACCGGCATCAAACGGCACGCTGAAGACAAAACTTTCCGGTTCTATCGAATGCTGATCGACGGCGCGTTTGTACCAAGAGGAATCCATAGCTCTCGCATATTTCTCAGCGAACGGTCTGAACAAATGAAACGATCGAACGTGAAAGCAAACACGTGAGCTGCTTCGATCACAATTCTTTGCCAAGGGAAGAGAAAAGAAAAAGAAAAAGAAAAAAAAAAGCGAATAGAGTATCGATTGTGCTCGTTAAATATTTGATAATTACGGTTCTTCGGTAGATTGCTTGCTCTGCTGATGCTCGTGCCATCGAAATAGGCCGCTTCTGGTTGCAATGAAACTCCGCGTCACGCCGAATCTGCCTTTTCCTTGACTGCAAATTTTCAAATCGATTAGAAAACACCAAGTGACACACCTTCCAAACGTGAACCGAACAAAAACCGTCAAGGATGAAAGGACGCGGAATTTGTCCGGTTTGAGTCACGATTAATGTGCGTTAGTACATATATTAGAATATTCATACATATCGTATAGAGTATGTATAGAGAACACAGAGAACATCGATCTCGCATCGTTATAAAAAAATATGTACATATTTACGTCGACGCTGTCGTTGCCGCCACGAATACATACGTATATGTATGGAAATACTAGTAAATACACGCGATTGGATTGCGTGTCAAATTGAATAAGTCTGATGCATGGTTCCGAGAGACTATGTGCTATGCGTAGTTATTGCGTATTGGTTTTTTTCTGCAAATCTGTTTAAGTTTCAATATTTTCCGTTGGTCTACTCAACGACGTTGAATACGTTTCGTGCGTACTTGTGCTATAGATAATCAAACGTTATCCGACAGCGAACAGGAAACAGAGATCAGAGAACATGTATGGTACAGGTACAGGTACAGGTACAGGTACAGGTACAGGTACAGGTACAGGTACAGGTACAGGTATAGGTACAGGTACATATACAGGTACAGATACAGATAATGATCAAGATAAAGGTAAAGGTAAGGATACAAAGACGATTGAGTTGTCAAAAGGATTGGGAACGTGGAGAGAATGAATTTTGTGAAAGAATGTCCGGTGATAGGGATAGTTTTGTGATACAGAATATGTATGCATACTACTATATACGCATGTATACATATAGTATGTACGTATAGGTATACGAATATATTGCATGTGAAAAGAATCACCGTGCAAAATATCGACGAGTGCGCTTATACGAATAATTGTGCATAATGGATTACCTGTGCAGTAGAGCCATCAGTATGGCAATAGGGCTAGCGATGGAGACACACAATATAAAATGTAATAAAAATATGCAATAAAAGATAACATTGTAAATGAAAGAGATTAGCCGTTGCGCATAGTACGTGTCGCGGTTACCCAAAATATCCACGTTTAGTTTACCTTAGTTCAAGCTTGGTTTTACTTAGTTTAGTTTAGTTTAGTTTAGTTTAGTTTAGTTTTAGTTTAGTTTAGTTTAGTTTAGTTTAGTTTAGTTTAGTTTAGTTTAGTTTAGTTTAGTTTAGTTTAGCCTAGCCTAGCCTAGTCTAGTCTAGTCTAGTCTAGTCTAGTCTAGTTTAGTTTAGTTTAATTTAATTTAGTGGGAAAGAAATGGACTCGGTAACGAAATATCATACAGAAACTGAGACACACATTCTGTTTTCTGTAGTCTGTGTTTTGTATTTTGTACTTTGTATTGTGTATTTTGTATTCTGTATTCTCTGGAGGTCATCGGTTACAAACACCTTAGTGTTTCTTGTAGCCATTGTTTTGTCCTTGTACGTTTGTAGGTAGAAAATACACTACTGTGGATACGAATGGAAACTGGTTTTTCAACGATTCTGGAGCTTAAAAGATATGCATTGGTCGACATTCGATCCATTCGAATTGGTTATCCCGAGATTTTCTGGCAGTTTGTATTCCTTTAGCTTCCGGGTTTTCGTTGGATGCTGTCGTCTTTGAATCGTAACCCGTAACCCGTAACTTGTGAGCCGTAACCCGACTGACTCGTAATGCGATACGGGTGTACCTTGATTCCCTTGGTAAATGGAAATCCTTGAGATGATTTTCGACGATTGACTGCGTGTTCGCGACACGTCTATGCGAGACAACGGCGACGGAAAAGTAGAGACAACAACGGTTTTACGATATCCAATAGAATACGTTATTCGATAATATCGGTGCGTGAGAGAACCGCGTGCTTGTGCATTGCAGTGCATTGTCCATATTTCCACTATCGGTGTCGACGGGTGACGGACATGCATCCGCGTTTCACACGCTTCGACCGACTTACCTTTGATTTTCCTCTTTATGCATCGGACCTCTTTTATCGAAGCCATCGGTAACCAATGCATCCAAAACCAGAGACTGCACTAATGTTTTATCGCCTGAACAAATAAACGCGTGATGATCAGCGATCGAGTCTCGTTGTCTCGTCATCTCGTCGTTTGTCTTTTTCTCGTGTCTTATATTATGTACGGTAAAGTCTTGATCTAACGAACAGATCTAGCTTGATGTAAGGAATTTTGGCTGGTTTTATAACAACTATACACATTTAGTAAAAAAACGTTTATAGTACTTTGAACGACGAGACTGAACGACGACATGTCAAAGGAGGTAGCGCTAATCACCGATTTACGATTACATAGATCAAGACTTTACTGCACCGTCTTGTACTGTCCTTGTACTGTCCTTGTACTGTTTTATATTGTCTGATATTGTCTTGTCATTATTGTCGGTAACGACGAAAATTGGCGTTGAAAAATAGAAAAGCCGGATAGCGGTAGAATATCGGTAGGATATATCCGATCCTCTGTGATACTTACAGTAATAGGAATCTTTGTCGGGCTTGCTCGCTTGCTTATGGTGCGAGCTTGGACTCCTTGGTCTCAAGGACATCCATTTCCACCCCGGATTTTGCGCTCGCGATAGAAAATACACAACGCGTTCTTCCGAGGTGGAGAACCATTTCTCGGAGGCCGAATTATATTCGCAATAGACCCAATCGGGATGAACTTTCCAGTTGGTTCCCTTAAAGTAATCGCTCACTGAAACGGGGAAAGTAGTATCAGAGTTTTGTATCCTTGTCGGGATAACGGGGGCCTTGTCACTCGTACAGTCGCGTCGCGTCGTACGAGTGCGTGGGCGTGGACATTGACGTGGGCATGGGCATGGACGCGGATGTGGGAGTCCGATTCGAGTCGATTCGATACGATCGAAAGCGGTGATCCCACACCGATCCCACTACGATCCCATTCCGATCCGCGTACATCCGGAAAACTCACCGTTTATTATGGCATGCTTGATTTCCTGTTCGGCCAATAGTTCAAACATGCCGTAACCGTCGGGCAATGCTAGTCCCAACGAAAACGGCGTACCTTCGATCGACTTGTAAAAGTAATTGTGACGTCTAATGGTAACCCTTCTCTGTGCGCGTGCATAGACAACAGAAAACAGAAAACCGAAAACAGAAAACAGAAAACGGAAACGTGTTTGCGTTAAATAATCAGTGTCTACTCGAATGACCAATGTGCGATTACGTGGCAACAAAGTTTACTCACCATATCGTCGTAATGGATTTTGATCGCGAAATCGGTCTCCCCTTCCTTTTGATCGATCATGTCGTGCCGCAACTGCAAAACGGAACGAGCGTATTGGACAGATTGTCAGAATATCTTGTGCATCGACTAATATCCACCGTTTCGTAAGTACGAGAAATATCCAAAGGATGGAAATTTACGTCGAGAAGAAGAGAATTATTCAACGGGTGAGATGGACCGTCGTACTCGGCAAGTTCGACTTCGGACAAATCTACGCTAACGTATGCAGGTTTCAACGTATCCTCGTACTGCGAACAAACGAGAAAAGATTAACGACCATGGTTGTTCTAATAGGTTTTGCCCTCTCTTACAGAGTATCTGTAATACGTTGCAATTCCCATATTCTAGTTTTCTACTTACGTCTATGTTGGTTGGCTGCGTCGATCGGAAAATATACATGGAAAAAACCAGATGTGAATGAACGTTGAAAGTTGAAATACTCGTGTACTCGCAACTTACTCACCAAAGGCCGCAAATCCGGGTGATATAAAACCCTACCGTTATTGTCGACAATGAAAGAATATCCGTTGACGCCCAACTGTAAAACATGACAAGAAATATTTTCCTTTCGATGGTAACAATGCTAATCGTAACATGGTCGCATTGTAATATCGTCGCATGATTGCGAGTACCTTATAAGGAGGAACAAGCTTTTGAATCTCTTCCACGGGTACATCGGTTCCGACGATACCCAAGAGATTGGCTGTCTTCACCTGCGAGAGAGATGGACAGAGCGAAAAAGAGAGAGAGAGAGAGAGAGAGAGAAGAGGGGGAGGAGAGGGAGAGAGAGAGAGATAGAGAGAGAAAGAGAAAAAAAGAGAAGAAAAGAGAAGAAATATTAGATACAGAAAGTACATTGATTCAATCGTATCGTCTCGATTTGTATTCCCATGTAAACGAGACGAGACGAAATGAAACAGTAGGTAAACAGGGTATTACCGTGTAATTTCGGCGATCTAAAATCGGTGCAGTGACCGACGTCATCAGCTGCCCGTTATCTTCTTTGCCGTATCTACCACTCTGTAAAAATAGCGACAAAAACGGATATGAGACACCAATGGAAAAATGTCATGCATGCATATCTGCATTTCTACACATATATAACATACATTGATGTACGCGTCTATACATATATAGGTATACGCGTATCATATGTACCTTTCCACCGACATAAACTGGACTCCAATGAATAGGATGATCATGTTGATAGAGCACCATAGGTCGTGCAAGAACTTTTACGTACTCGAAAACTTTACTCTTGATTTCCTCCATTTCGGTGATTCTCGTGTAAAATCCTGTAAAACGAAATTACGGTTGCGATCATTTGGTAGTAGTAGTAGTAGTAGTAGTAGTAGTAGTAGTAGTAGTAGTAGTAGTAGTAGTAGTAGTAGTAGTAGTAGTAGTAGTAGTAGTAGTAGTAGTAGTAGTAGTAGTAGTAGTAGTAGTAGTAGTAGTAGTAGTAGTAGTAGTAGTAGTAGTAGTAGTAGTAGTAGTAGTAGTAGTAGTAGTAGTAGTAGTAGTAGTAGTAGTAGTAGTAGTAGTAGTAGTAGTAGTAGTAGTAGTAGTAGTAGTAGTAGTAGTAGTAGTAGTAGTAGTAGTAGTAGTAGTAGTAGTAGTAGTAGTAGTAGTAGTAGTAGTAGTAGTAGTAGTAGTAGTAGTAGTAGTAGTAGTAGTAGTAGTAGTAGTAGTAGTAGTAGTAGTAGTAGTAGTAGTAGTAGTAGTAGTAGTAGTAGTAGTAGTAGTAGTAGTAGTAGTAGTAGTAGTAGTAGTAGTAGTAGTAGTAGTAGTAGTAGTAGTAATAATAATAATAGTAAGTAGTAGTAGCGGCGCTGTGTGCACACAGTTACAGATGCGTCACAGTTATAGAGCATAGAACGATGTACCTTTGTTCGCGCAAGCGGTATCGTGCAGTTCCGGACTCTTGTCGCCACCTATGAGATACGTAAAGATACGAACAGGCATGTGAGGCCAATTGTATCGTTTGATCACGTCCGTAGGTAATCCAGAGTTGTCCGCGGTAATCAACATAATGGCCTGGTTACATTGACTTCCTTGGCCCGTTCTATTGTATCTGTGAAGAATCTCAAAGACGGTTCCGAGCGCAGCCGATATGTTTGTAGGCATTTCTTCGTGTTTCAGAGTGCTCGCCGCTACTTTCAGCTCTTGCACGTTCTCCGGAGATGCTTGAACCAAACTGTCCTTGAAACATTGTACGATTTCTTCGGCGGAATCGCCGTAACGATAAACGTTGGCGTAATCGTTGGGGCCCAACGTGTCGAGGATAGTTTTCACGGTGTTTATAGTCAACCGTTTGATCCTTTCGGACGCGTAACATTCAATGTCGACTAAAATCGCCAAATCTTTCGGACTGTTTGCAGCTCCGACGAACCAATTCGATATTCGGAAATCGTAGACGTTTCGAACGGGTCGATTCCCGTTTCTTCTCGAACCGGATGCTCGATCCGCCGTCGGGGGCCAAGAAATTGCTGTACAAACAGACGACATTTTTAGAGAATCAATTGCCAACGATGGGGAAAAGAATAAGAAGAGAACGCATGAGCAGAAAGAAAGGAAAAGAAAGCGGAACGAAACGTACCGGGAAAACGTCGTAGGAATCCTGACGTCGCGCCGTAGTATTGCCAGGAAAGCGAAGGATCGCTGTCATAATTATTGACAAACAACAAATCCAAGTTTTCGCTCCATTGGATGCCAGCGGTTACTTCGCGATCTATGTAGATGAAAAATTGTAAATATGGACATGGATAGAATTCGAAATTTCAAAGGCGCGCTCGCTTGCTGCGAATCACGCTACCACCGGTGTATGTATATATGTATTACCGTCTTGAATTCCGGCAGGCAACAGGACCGTCGAGAGCGTAACGTTGACAGGCAAATGATCAAAGTGCCGACTGGAGAGGAAAAAACCGTCTTGACCGGTCGTCGATGATTTTCCATCCGCTGTATACATATCTGCGCGTTGCGAAGAATAATATTTCGGCGATCCGTTTCCATCCCTGGGAGCAGACACAGCAGCCTGTTCGGCACTTTCCACCAGTCTCTGTAATCGGACATGGATTCTCGTGTAAATACACAAGCACTGGATCCGCAGGAAATCGAAAGATTGAAAACGGCCATGCGACACGCGACAGATGCGACTTTTTCGCGTGGTCCGATTCCTGCGTTTTCTTACCATGACAGCGTTCATCTTAAAGTCCAACATATTTTTTACTTCGGCCGCCATTTCTCGCACCAAGACCACGCCATCCTTCTTGACAACCTCTGCTTCCATATCGTGGTATTTCTAATCGAAAAAGCGAAACGAAGGAATAACGGAACGATTCGAATGTTGAATTAAATGAGTAATCGGCGAACCGATTATCCTCTTCTTACCCTCTGTATCTCGCTCATTTTCGTCACCTGTTTGCCAAATTCCCATAAATCTACGCCAAACTTCAATGCCCAGTTTTTCACTCTGAAAATGAAACAAAGCATTTCTTGAACATTGTTGAAGTAAGGGCTGCTTGTACGAAAACGAAAATGTTTGTGCTATTCGTTCACGCGTACAAGAGATAACGAAATCATGATCTTTCTTTGCGCGACCAAGCTACTCTCCCTTTCACATCGTGGTTGATGGTATGAAGAGAAGGAGCCACTCTAACGAAAGTAATTAGGATACCGATACTTTTCAACGATGCGTCGCTTGCGCATCTAGGTACATGCAAACGATACGCAACTATAGTAATATGTAACCTGTACGAATACAGGATCCCTTATATGTTTGAAGTAATGCGCGACCGGTAAAGTGTTAATACTGGTCGAATCGACGTCAATGATTGCGACAAAGTCGATTGTGGCGCTTCTTTCTTTATCTATACAAATCGTGTTTTGCCGCATCATATACATATGTAGGTGTACGTGTAGTTGTAGTTGTGGTTGTAGTAGTAGTAGTAGTAGTAGTAGTAGTAGTAGTAGTAGTAGTAGTAGTAGTAGTAGTAGTAGTAGTAGTAGTAGTAGTAGTAGTAGTAGTAGTAGTAGTAGTAGTAGTAGTAGTAGTAGTAGTAGTAGTAGTAGTAGTAGTAGTAGTGGTAGTAGTGGTAGTAGTGGTAGTAGTGGTAGTAGTGGTAGCAGTAGTAGTAGTAGTAGTAGTAGTAGTAGTAGTAGTAGTAGTAGTAGTAGTAGTTGTAGTAGTAGTAGTAGTAGTAGTAGTAGTTGTTGTTGTTGTAGTTGTAGGTGGGAAAGAGTATCATTGATGCGTTCGCATGTACATGCAGGAGCACGTGCGCACGCACGCACGCATGATCGCACGCACGCACACGCCGATAACTCTGATTCTCGTTAATCGACTTTATATAGGTACGCGTAACTCGAACACGCGCCTGCGTTCTTTCCATTCTTGCCGACGTGTTTTTCGAATGGCACAAGTCGAAACCGTGTTTCATTGCAGTTTTTCTCATTTCTCTTGAATGTAGTAACCATAAAGCAAAGAGACGCAAAGTAGCGATGCGACGATCACTTTCGAATCTTTGGTGCCCCTCCTACCCGGCTACCTTTACGTAGATATAAAGAAAGAGAGAAAGAAAAAAGAAAGAACAAGCTGTGTATCGTCCGCGTATGGCGTTTACGATTGCAATCGGTTGGCATTTCCGAAAGGTGAAGGTTTGTACCCATGGCAGCAACACGGTGCGCTGCTGTTTCTCTCAATTTCCGAAATTTTAATATCCTCGTGAACATTGACGGAGCGTTCTCGATCGTTCGATTCGATTCGATTCGATTCGATTCGATTCGATTCGATTCGATCGCATAGCAAGTTGATGTCGAATTTATAGCACGATCTAGTCCATCCACGCCCTTTCGACGAAAAGATCGAAACCTCCTTGCATCTCTTTAGTGACACGATTCTTGCGAAGAACGTACATGTCATTATATGTATACGTATACACGTACTTGCATGTATGTATATCGCGTCGTATAGCACATCGTACAAGTATAACATAACGTTCACCGTATCGCGTACAGCGTACACCGTATACACCGTATACTGCGTATATGTATACGCATGTACCCTGTATGTATAGGCGTATACATAGCGTGTAGAGCGTAGAGTAAAGCGTATAGTGGTTAATGAACCGTGATCAAATGTAGAATAGCAATTTGTTTGTACTCACTCGATATGAGGTATGTCTTCTTCTTGTTGGTAGCTTGATCTGATCCATAGTAGTAATAGCACACCGCAGCGAAAGAATTTGTCGGTGGGTAACAACATTATGATTCGATTTTATCGATCGGCAGCCAAATACGAACCAAAGATGAGGAGGAGTAAATGACAAGAGGCAATCTTTTAAGAAGAAACAACGCGTTCGCTGATACGAAGCGATTTCTCGAGAAAAGAATCAGTCTTAGCGCTCCCTCGTACTACCGATCGATCGGCCGGAATACGGGAATCAACGTTACGTGCGTGAACTCGCTGTTTCGATGGAACTTTGTTTATCCGTTAATACTCGTTGATGTACGTCGATACACGTATGTACTGTACATACGTACGCGTAGAAAACACAGCTATCGTTCTTGCACACTTTTACGCGTTTCCGCGTACCAAATTTTCACGCATCGTTTCTATCGTTGCTCGCTTTCCACTATATTTCGTTCCGTTTCATTTCCGTTTCAGCGAGGACGTGTCGAGTTGTTGTCGGCGGAACAAGTACCGTGATCAAATAGCTTTGCTACGATTTCAACGTTTCCAAAGATGTATCGCGAAATTTTTCGAGACTCCGTGTTTTCTGGAATTTGCGGAAACCTCGTTGAATTTCGGATATGTATGCTTACGATAAGATTGTCACTGTTAGACGAGGAGACAACAACGGCAATGGCAATGGCAACGGCAACGGCAACGGCAACGACGAACCAACCCCCCGTTGTCGTACAACGAAACTCGACGAAAGGGATGTACGAAGCGTAGGTTGTAGGTAGGGGAGTCGACTCGGCGACACGTAATAGTTCACCTCCAACGCGCGGTCTTCCTCCGTGGACGTTTCTCGGGATAAGACGGAAGCTCTTTCAGCGATTCGATCATCTCAAATGCGATTGCTCGGCCGATTTGCACGCGTCTACGTAATCTGCTCGAAATTCCCGTATATCCAGACGGAAAGAGCCCGAAAAGACGATGCGCTGAACCGCGTCCACCGATGATCAAGGGGCAAATAAAAAGTATGACCTTACGTTACACCACAACCACCACCACCACCCCATCGGATGAAACGACGTTGGCGTTAGAGTTACAATGAAAATTACAATTACTATTACAATTACAGTTGGAATTTTAGAGTTTCGGATACGGTTACAGTCAGAGTTGTAGTCTCAGAGTTTTACACGCCTTATAGCTGTATTATCGTATCATTTTATATTTAAAAAGTATGCTATCCAGTCTGTCGAGGGAATCGAGCATGGTAAATGGTTGGGTTTCGCGATACGATTTTGCCTCTACGATTCACGATTGCACCAGCATTTACCACCTTGTCGCGCGATTTCTCAAGTATGTTCACACCGTAACGCGCAGAGAACCCGAAAGAATGAAGAACGACGAGGGTGGGATAGGAGAGAAACCGAAGAGGAAAGGAGAAAGAGCAAAGGGGGTGTAGTGGGAGCGAACCAAAAGAGGGGAACACGTACTGCGGTAGAGGGAAAGAAAGAAAAAACTGATAGAAAATTTAAATACTTCCACGTGAAACACGCGTGTCACCGCGAATGCGATATCGATTGTAATTACGAATCAAAGTTTCCCACTGTTCGCGTAGAATAATAATTCTAGTCTCCGATCCGTTTTGCTTGTACTTTCTCGTGAAAATTGTTCAAAGATGGTGTACCAGTCGCTTTACGTTCGAGCCAAGTGTGGCTCGGCTCGGCTCGGCTCGGTGGCTGGCTGGCTGGCAGGCTGGTTGGTCGGTTGGTCGGTGCACGAGCGAGCGAGCGCGCGAGCGCGCGCGCCAACCCCCCCCCCCCCCACCACCACCCCGAGTTTTACTCTTACTACGTCTACGTCGGTGGATTCGGCCGCTTTTAGGGGTAGCGCTATTCTACGGGTGTGAGTACGTACTCGCGACCACCCCTCGAAAAGACGACCGGATGGGAGCGCAGCGAGTCGACGAATACCTACTAGGTAGTGTTGGTAGGTTTGTGACGGCGAGACGGGGGTGGCGATGCCTACGGTACTAGTAGAGGTAGTAGAAGTAGCGGCGGAGGTGGCCGTGGCGGTGGTGGTGGCAACAACGGCGGTAGTGGTGGTAATAGCGATGGTAGTGGCATTGGCGTCGGCGTCGGCATCGGCATCTGTGTTGCCCTCAGCGTCGGCGTCGACGATGACGATGGAAAGGGTAGCATAGGGGCAACGATTATGCGATGGTAGGAGTTGCTGCAACGATGGGAGCAGCGGGAACGCGCCGCACCACAAACGACTCAACAGGGAAGTAGAAGGAGGGTGGCTAAGATCGACGGCGCAAACACCAGAACTGGAGGGTAGCTGATCAACATTTTCAGATGCAAACAACGAAAAAAGAAAAAAAAAGAAAACGATAGGCAAAGACAAAGATCGAAACAGCAGCATCCAGATAAACCCTTTTTCCTAAGCAGAGCAACAAACGAGACAGGCGAATGGAAATATTTCGACTAGCGGGAACAAGATCCTCTCGACCTCGCGACATAATAGGAGTAACTGTAACGGAGCGCAAGCCCGAAATCATTGATTTAACATGCATCTATAGCTTGGTGCATAAACTTGAATTCTCCTAGATTCCATAGACCTAAGGAACTTGACGGATTCTTCAAATTTTTCACGAACTTCCACCTTTCGTCGAACATGGCCGTCAGGGAAACTGGATGATCGAATAAAAATCTGATTTCCTTATTTTCCATACGATCGCTACGAGCGTATACGAATTTACGATTTTTTTCGAGCTATACATTTTTCCAAATCTCATTTATTTATTTAAAAAATTGATATAGAATATTTTAAGTAACAATTTAACGCAAACGTTCCTACTTACAGAACTTACCAACTTTCGATATTTTACGTTTTATCACGATTAATGTTTAATGTTACTGTCGCAGCTTACTGTTCTCGATCGTATCGTATGCTATTCATTCCTAATGTCGTGAGTTTCGCTACTAACATGCTGGTCGCCGTTGTCAACGTCACTGTCGCCGTCGTTATTGTTGTTGTAATTATAAAAAGTAAAAATTGACATAGATTGTCTTCAACGGAAAGAGCGACAAAGAGAGGAGAGGTAAGAGAAAAAGAGAAAAAAAGACCCTACGTCGTGTACTTTCTCCATAACGACTATACCGCTTGAGATATAATCTCGTTCACTCGCATATTCACGATAGGACGAAGTTCCTGTTGTGCATAGTCTTCGGGCAACGGCAACTGAGAGACCAGTTGAAGTATTACAGTTGATTTGTTTTCGTCTGCTTGCAACAAGCCTCTAGACAGATGCAACGCTCTTTTCGCAATTTCCGCTTGACAGAGTCTAAAAAGTAGAAAAATAGAAAATGTCCGATGATACGAAAAAAAAAAAAAGAAAAAAAGAAAAAACGGCGGAAGAGAATGAGAAATCCAAGTATACCTATGTTTTGCGGTCGGACACGGAAACCGATGAATATTCAAGTAAAGACATGTCAATCGTGGTTTCAACAGTTCCAGTTTGTAACTGATTTCGCGATGATCGGCGCCGCGTAACAACGATTCGATATCCATAGTTATCTCCATGTATTCCCAGAGTAAATCTCCTTGATAAGACCAACCGCTTATGGCACTGTTACATTCCGGAGGAATCAACGGAGTTAGCAAATCGCGTAGATACTCGTAATTTTCTGAAAATTCAAATGTCGATGCGTACGACGGATCAATAAATCGTCATCGTCATCGTGAAAACGGTGAGATTAAACAAACACGGTTAGTCCGTAGTAAACGTACGTAACGTACGTACGTGCGTAACTACGTACCGTTTATTATAGCATCCGCGGCGAGATGTTCGATAATTATTTCGTGCGCGGTATTCCACTGTTCCGCTTCGATGAAATAGGATGCAGCTTCTCCGTATCTAAAATCAGAATATTCGTTTCGAATCGAGATGCGAATCATGCTGTAATTTTTCTTCGCGTGACAATCTGACCAACCTTTTGGCGACGTAACTTTTCACAGCTTTCGCTTCGTGAATCCAAACCGAAGGTATGCCGAGTTCTTCGCGTAAAAATTTTTCTCGTTCGATATAATCGGGTATATTATCTATTTCGATGTGTCGTTGTAACAAATTTTTTACCGCAGCTTTCCTTTTCCCTGCGTCCTTTAAATGTAACATCACGAATATGGCCCAATGCCATAGACCGTACGCTTCCAATTGGGTGGCAAAGTTGATGTGCGTTAACGCGGCGACGTGTTCCGACAGATGCGAGTAACCCAACGCTAATAGTACTTGCTGCATCAACCAACTGTAATGTCAAGCATACTCGTCAACAAACAAACATTTTACGATAGACGAGAGCGCGGCGCTGAGAAAATCTCAGATTTTCGCGATGTCGCAATCGTAGTCGTTGTCGTTGTCGTTGTCGTTTAGACGTTCGAAAGCTTCGCGAAATCAAACCGGGAAAAACGAAAATATTGTGCACAGTTCGTTGGTCACCTGAGCCTGTAATCGAGCGGATCGGCGGTATGTGTGGCAGGATTCAAAAGTTCTCCCAGCGCGTGATTGCCGATACAGAATAATTTCAGTAGATGATAGCACAGATCGTATATAGGCTGTCCGTTATTCACCTCGAACTCGTAATCATCGGTTCCTCTGTATTTGGGTATAGGTGCCGCGGCATAAGCGTACGTCGCTTTGCTCGCATCGAACGAGGATTCGTAAAGCTCTAATGTGTCTCTGATGGACGCGACTGGAGACGAGAAATACCTGTAACAAATAACGAATAACGAATAACGAATAACGAATCGACTGCTGTGCCAGAGACAAGAATTGGAGAGCCACGTCGGCAACGGCGGGACGCTATTGTATCTCAAGTGCGTTGCACAAACTTACCATACATGAACGGCCAACGCTCTTTTCCAATCGAGACTCTCGCAAACGTTGATGAGACCGTGTTTACTGGATACCAGCGGTTCGCCCGCCACCAATGCAAACAGTTTCAACCGGTCCGTCGATATGTTCTCGTCAACGCCAGAGTCTTGCCATAACGCGATTTGTTGCTTTATCAAGGCTTTCGTCGGCATACCGCTGCGTAATTGTGCCATGAGCAGTGCCAGACAATGGTCACCTGCTTCGCGCGCGACTTCGCAAGCTTCTTGTAATTCGGAAGCTTCGAGAAACAGACCGTGTTACAAGTTACAATTTACAAGTTACATGTGTTGTACAGGATTGCGCAGCCATGCTCAACGCGTATACCAAATGTTTACATACCAGATAGCAAGTCCAATATTTTCTTCTCGTTGCTGCTCCTTGTTAAATCCCCTTCAAGCGTCTTTTGTACAACACTCTTGAACCACTCGCTTATGGCCTCCCGTCGAGCCACTACGATATTATGATCGGTTGGATTTGCTGAAACGGCAAAATAGAAAAACAAATGATGTAGATGCGTCCATGTGAGACAACGCAACGTAAAGACATGGAATGGAACGCGACATTGCGTCGTACCGGTAAGAACGTTTACGTCGGGCAGAGTTCCCCAAAGAGCCACACAGAGTTGCCAAACGTTAGCGACGTAAGCGGCAGAACTGTCGGCGGAAAATTGTTCAGCAAATTCTTCGGCTAAACTACAGTGCGCGTGTAAAGCCATGCTCGCCTTGTTAATGTCGGTATCCACGTCGAAGATGGGACAGTCTCCCTCCTGATCCATTATACGGTGCGACAACTGAATCTTCAGATGACCCTCTATGCTTCTCTGGAATGTGAAACGGCGGAATTTCAGTTTCGGCCCTCGGAGTCGATAGGTTTCAACGTGTCAGCGTACTCTCTTCGATTCAATGTTATCCTTACCTCGAAAGCTTCGGCGCGATCCTCGTCGGTCCCGTTACTGCCATTGCCACCGCTACCGCCACCACCACCCAAAATTTGTATCCGCTGAACGATCGTGACGGATGTCGTGTCTTCCGGAACGCGACCGTTCACGTACGAGCCAATCTGTTCAAACGAACTGTGAAGCGGTACATCATCGGCATGGCCTCGCGTGCTCAATGTAAGCAGCGTTAAACCACGACCCCAACTCGGTCTGAACATTCTTCCCATTTGTATGCCTAATGACCCCATATATGTAGGTGTAGAAAATGTCATGAAATGTAACAGAGAAGATCGATGCATTCGACCTCGGACGAAAATGTGTCTACGTACCAGCATCGGCAACGGAACGAGCTTGTAACTTGTTTATAATGGATTTCGACAGCGGTATCACTTCCGAGTGCCATTTCAGAATCGCAGTTACTGGAGTTACGATAGGGTCCGGGAAATTTCTTCCATAGATCGACGACTTTGTGGCAATCGCATCTATCGACGGTTTCGATTTTGTATCTAACGCAGCGACATAGATTCGTTTAAAAGGTGGTTCATTGTGTGGTCGCAACGGGAATAATATGAAAGAACGTGTGTACCCAGAAATGTATCAAAATGCATGATACAATTTTTACACGATCTACACAATTTCCAAATAAACAGTCACCTGCTTTCGAAAGTACTGGTTCGTCGTAGACGATAGGTGGTGTACGATGAATCGTCAAGTTTGATCGCAGCATTGGGCCATACATCTTTCGCCTCTGTTCCTCGTCCACAGATTCAACGGTATCAAAATAACATCGTACGACAGAACTTTTCTGACCAGAAAGAAGTAAGGCACGATTCGAATCTACGATATAGAGTTGCTTTGAATCAGAACAGGTCAAATATGGCTAATTCGATAGAATAGAATAGACCAGAGTAGACTAGACTAGACTAGACTAGACTAGACTAGACTAAACTAAACCAAGCTAAAATAGAATAGGAATAGGATAGCGTGGAATAGAAGCGTGGATTGTTCGTCGAGCCGTGTACCAATCGGTCGTACCTTGCTCGTAGATCTCGTTCATTTCTTCGTCGCTACCATCGAAAAAGCTGGCTTTCATCAGTTGCAATTTATGACTGTCCGTGCCCAAAATACGAGCATTGTCTCCTGTTGGACTAACCGGTGACTGCTTCTTGCGATCGCGATCGCGATCGCGATCGCGATCGTAACCGTGATCGTCTAGAAAAGATATCTTAACACGGTTGCCGACTATTCTGTTCTCCTATGAAATAAAGAAAAAAATGTGCAAAGACAGACACACACCGTGACACAGCGATCGAGAAATCGAGCATCTCGGTTCGATTGTACGAATATCGAGAAATCTTACCGGACGACGGTTCGACTGTTCCAACTTGGTCGAAGCTTTCTGCTGAGACGTAGCGGACAATTTCAATCTCTTCGGATCGTTCACCGAAGGCACATTGTTACTGTCGTCTTCGTCCGAATCGCTCAAACCGTATTTTGAAAAATGGTCGACCTACAAGAAAAGTACAATGAATTGTAAGTACGCGTATAAGCATAGTGCAAACAAATCGCGTGTAGAATCGAACCGAACCGAACCGAATGGAAGTGCACAGTGGACGATTCCATTTTCGATTACCTTGAAAACCCATGAGCCAGTTTCAGGACGATACTCAAGAAATCTGGTGTCGTGTTTTGCAGATACTCTTCGTAATTTTTCTTCGTAATCCATTGCGGCCAATCGATGGGGATCGGTTATGGGTTTGTGCAGTGATTTATCATGCGGCCATACTCTGTCCAAAGTCACTTGCGCTTTACGATTTAATCCTTGACCGACCGGTGGTTTCTTCTCGTCGTCCGGATAAATGATAACCTCCTTGTGTCGAAAATGTACTAAAAACGGAATGAAAATATCGGTTTTCACCATTGAACGAACATCTCCCCGAGCAACAACAAATAGGCAGAAGGGATGTGCGGGCCGCCCGAATATCGGACACCCGAATGCACATGCCTAATAGGCAGGTACACGATCAAGATCCGTTAACGTACCGATTTCATCCAAATTCAAACCATAGATGTCAAACGAGTCAGGAAAGTATACGTTTCCGTAACCATTCCGTCCAACCATAAAGTCTGGAACGATGCAAGTTTCTCCGCGAACATAATCCTCCAATTTGTCCAATGGAGGAATAGTGTAATAACCGGCACGTTTCAGTATCACTTTTGCTGCATTCATTTTCCAATTCGGCGCTTGTAACGTCCAGAAGGAACTATCGTCCAATTCCTGACTCGAGTCTACAACAAAGAAAAACCATACCAAACTAAGTAAACCAAAGAGAGTGCGAGAGATGTTGCGTCGAGGTTGTTTCATGTTTGTACCAGTATTGTGAGCTATGCTGTCTGTACACGTTTGATCGGCCACCGAGGAATTCTTTACCGATGTGTCTACGGCATTGTTAACTTCTGCGTGTATTTGCTTCGGTGAATTGACAGCGGTATATGGCCGTAATTCGGACACGGTATTATTTATTGCTTCCTCTGGAGACGCGTTTAACATCGAGTACGGCGAACGCTGTCCTTCGAACGATTCCTCTTCGGGATGTTTTGAGGTAGAGTTCCGCGGAAGGCTCGTCTTCAACCTATGGAACGAAAGAACATTGCTGCTGTGCGACGATACGTAGATAATAGTGCTCTGCTCAGCAAAATGCACAGCACACCATCCGAGATAACGAATTTACCAAGATATAGACGATCTTCGGTCGTTCGCTATTTGCCGATTATTCTCTTGACTATGGTTTTCTTTGTCTATGGTCTCGATAGTTCGATTGTCGGCGGAACTGTCCGTTCCATTCATTTTACCATCTCCTTTTTCCGCCGACTGTGAATTTTTTCCTACGGCTTGCAAATGTTCAATTGGTGACGACACGATTGAGTTGCTCATAGATTTCGGGCGCAATACTAAACGCTTTGCGTTCGGTCGGGGCTGAAATGCTTCCGAGAGCGGATCCTCCTCCTCGAGGCCCTCGAACATAGATTTCTAGAAAAAGAATTCTTAATGAAATCGTCCCGTACACTTACGAATATTTCCATCGATCGGACACTTGTATCATTGTAGTAAGAGTCACCTTTGACAATTGTGCAGGGGTAACCACTTTAGCCTTAATTTTCGGAGATTTGTTGTCCGCCGTAATCTTGTACTGTACTCCATTTGTTATTTTCGAAGGCGTATTAGCAGGTTTCAACAACTCTTCAGTTTTTCCAGAAGCCTAAAAGTATATTGCGTATCTTTGTTTAACTTGGCTGATCGTTTAAAGTAATTCAAAGCAACGCCTACTTCTATGTAAGTACACAGAAACATTCGAGCATGCTTACTGGCAAAAGGTTCTTTAATAACGGTGAGTCCCCAAACGGTGCAGACACCAGTGCCAAAATCTGCTGATGCACTGGCACGGTCCCAGAGCTCTTCGTCTGGTTATTCGAGGCGCTGCAATTCGGAAAACACATCGGTGAGTGAGTGAGTGACTGAGTGACTGAGTGAGTGAGAGAAAGAGAAAGAGAGAGATAGAGGGGGGGGGAGAAAGAAAGAGAGAGAAAGAGAAAGAAAGAAAACTCGCTGAATAAGAACACGAACTAAAGAATTCGATCGTACCCAGCTCCGAGTAAACCCATTCCCATGCCAGTTCCCACGTTTGAATTGGTTCCAAAAGTTGACGATCCAAACGACGAGGAGGGATTGAATGTCGCATTGTTTCCAGTATTACCAAATAGACCACCTGGTTTTTGCTGTCCAAATAAAGTAGAACCGCTACCCAGAGTTAAACCCGTATTCGTACCTATCGAGCAAAATCTCGATGAGAAATGGTCAAAGTTTCGACGGCGCGGCGTTCGAGTCAAAACCCGTAATTGTTTTATAGCGTATCGTACGACTCTGATCGACAAACTCGACGAATACACATGCTTGCTTACCCAGTCCGGTCGAAGGTGTGGAAGTTGAACCAAAAGAGAATCCAGACGTCTGTCCTGCAGGTTTAAAACATGTATTAAACAATGAAGTACCAGAGTTTTGACCAGCAGTGAAACCTGTTGTAGTTCCAAAAGTCGATGCTGCAGTCGCACCAAAAGTGGGTGCTGTTCCGAAACCTGTTGTTCCAGTCGATTTAGTGCCGAATAAAGTTGAGCCTGTATTGCCAGAAGGTGTTTGACCAAAGCTGGTGAACGCGGTATTGGAGGATGTGGACGGTACATTGAAAGCCGATTTGTTTTGGTTAAATAAACCGATACTCTATAAATCAAATCAAAAACAGTATTTCCATGAGATCGTTGGTGTCTTGCGAATGAATTGAAAAAGTCCATCTATCTCTTACTATTCCATACTATGTACCTGATTCGGTTGTGTCGATCCAAACGTAGATCCGAAGCCAGTATTCTGGGCCGTATTGATACCACCGAAAGTTGTACCAGCAGTTTGATTAGTATTGCTGGTTGCAAAGAGTGGCGTTGGCGCAGCTGCTGTAGATATCAAACGATTGCTATGTAAATAGTTTTTCTTAAATTTCAAACGGGTGCGCAGCTCTTATATCAATATCGATATTAGTTGATCACGATACGATCTATCATTGTATTCGAGGTTGTAGTGTATTTGAGGAACCGAATGAATACTCACTACCGAAAGGTTTAGCCTGATTGTTACTACCGAACAAATTTGTGCTTGGAGTAGAACTGAACGCAAAGCTGTTCGTAGTTGTGGTTGGTGGTGTTCCAAAGCTTGTCATGGGTTTTCCAAAAGGACCACTTGATCCGGATTGAGTGGTGGTTCCGAAGCCGCCGCTCATTCCACCAAAACCTAATGTATCACAATGGAAGATATCACTGGTAGCATTCAAATCAAATCCCAGAGTAGTCGAAAAAACGCACAACAATTATCAATTTATACTAAAATATAGTTTACCCGTCGTTGCGGTACTAGTACCTGCCCCCGCATTGACAAAAGGTGAAGATTGCACAGGTGTTCCAAAAATTCCTGTACTGGGTCCTGACCGTTCAAATATAATAAAAACAAACGTATAAATAGCGGATATGTGACGTGATTTGCGATAGTGTAATGCGATTCGTTCACTTGTTTCAATAAATCGCGTATCAAGTTACCTTTCCGTCCTACAGAATAGTCCTCGAAACGTAATTCCTCGTATGATTTTGATTCATACTCCTTCATTGCCACGATGCAACAGTGCCTCGCCGATATACTTTGAGATATTCCGTTTTTCGACATAGAATCAGTTGTAATGACCGGAGTAAATTTAACGACAGTGCCAATAACACCGGTATTGGTGGTGTTTGTGTTGCCAAAACCTTGTTGGTACAGACAAATACACAAACTAGTTCATTTTTCTGTTACATCATTATTAGAACACGCATTTCCATGGTAGGCATGGGTATGGAAAATATATTGAACATTTACCAGGCGTTGCTCCAAACAAATTGGTATTTCCGGCATTATTAGTTTGTCCAAAAGGAGTGGTCTGTTGAGCAGTCTGTTGAGGTTGTCCAAACAAATTTGTTCCAGACGATGCGCCGAAGCTGAATCCACTTGGTTTATTAGATTGTCCGAAGGCTGAAGTTGCCGTGTTTGCGCCAAACAAACTTGTACTAGCATTTTGCTGATTCCCAAATAGATTAGTGTTTGTGTTGGTTGTCCCAAAACCTGTAGAATGCGCAAATGTACAAACGAAAGTGTGTCGGTAGTCTATGTTGCAAACAATAAAATTATCAATGACAAAAAGAAGATTTCCCATGAGGCGAACAAGTAATTAAGCAATTGTGCGATCACGTCTATGCATTTTTTTTGATACAATAAGGAAGATACGATCGACTTATAACCAACCGACACCAGAAAAAAGCAGGATCGATTTACAAACAGTTGGCGAGGCGCGGAGGTAGCAAAACTGTTAACAGAAGTCTTGCCACTTCTACGACACTGACAATACGTCCGACTGTTTTTCTATTTGGCAAACAGAAATATCTGTACAGACGAACACGATGAATTACTATCCAAGAAAAAAATCCATGAATTGCTACCTCCAAAAGATGGCTGAGTAAACGCAGGTGGTGTTGTAGTATTGCCAAACAAGCCACCCGTGGTAGAACCTGCAGGCTTTGAACTAAAGAGAGAAGTATTACTACTACCAAAGACTGGTGTAGCCCCGCTACCGAAACTCGTTGTAGCGATCGGTTTACCAAACGCGGACTGCCCGAACGGACTTGTCTGCTGTGCTGTATTGAAACCACCTACAACAGAAAATTTTTTTCATGCAAAACTGATATACAACAAGAAAAATGAAATAATTAATGGTTTCTTTTGTTTTGCTTACTGAAGGATGAATTTCCAGATTGCCCAAACATGCTTAGCGTTCAAATTGTAGCTCGTTTATTTTAAAATTCAACACCCTCTGAAATATAACGTTAAATGCATTGTATTACGTTCCTAGAAACTTATTGTCGGTCAACCTACTCCGAAATTGTACGATATAATATTCGTTGTGCGTCAAATAATACACAAGTCTGCTGCTCTTAATGTCGCAATGTCGCAAAACACACACAGTACTCGTACCCAAGGACGGGATTTAAATCAACTCGTGTTCGTTCTCCTCCTCATGCCGATATAAAAATTACGGTTAAGTCAACTCGAATGTCTGCGCGGTGACATTCACTGTAACCATAGATGACATTGTGTTGTCAGTATTTTTATAAACATACCTTTGATCGTTCATTGCATCCCCGTGAAAGTAGCTTCTAACGAACTTTGCGCCTTTGGAAAACTGGTCACGATAGAAAAATCACTTATCGAAGAAACTGTTGCAATAAATACTTCCAAGTATGCACACCTAAAACGTCGGCTTATCAGTCGAATACAGTCGAATAAATCGAATAACTGGCAAGTGTGTAGTGCGTAAATACTACACAAGACAGGACATAATACATAATACGCAATAAACGTCGTTAGATCGTAACTCTCGAGAATCGACCGACACCCTTTGGCAGCACAGGCACAGTCTCTCACAGGAGGGGGAGGTGGTGCACGTATAATCTGAATGTATAGATGGTCAGAGAGGATATGAGAATGCTCACGCCTGGGATTCGGTGCCTCTAGTATAGTGCTGCCTCCACAACAAATTTTAGTTGCAACGGGCACTGGAACGACTGGAACCAGAGAGGATATCCTGGGATATCCTCTCTGCTGGAACGAAGCAAATAATTTTTGCCCAAACTTGCATCTGATCTGAAATTAAGCATCGTTTTCTATCGTATTACAATTCAAATATCGTCACGCTTTTCAACGATTCCAATTTCTCACATGTCATCTCTGACATTAGTCCTCTTTCATCCACAAAACTGGTGTAAAAGACAAAGAGATATGTGGCATCTCGGCGACACGTCATTTGTCCCGCGTGCCCATCCTGGCACATTGAGCACCTCGAGAAGGAGGAGGCAAATCTTGCAGCCGCAAGCCGCTCTTTTTCATTGGTTGCACATGAGGATGCAGCCTAATGGCAGCCATCTTGCTTTTCCCTTCACTTTTCTTGTTTGGTGTTGTCGCGGGAAATATAAGATAAGCAAACAAATTTCATTTTCATTTTTATTATTTTTGTTTTTCATTGTTCGTTCTTTCTGTAGATTCCCCGCGAGTATCCCTTACATGTTCTCTATATGCTAGAGATTATCAATAAACCTATTAAAAGAAAGTCGCACGCGTTTATTAATTTTACTATCGATTTCGCTCTATCGACGAACACGCGGACTCTAAAGATATCGGCAAGATTGCTTGTAAGTAAGTAAGTACATGTGTGGGTTCGAAATTTCGGACATCGAAGGATACATTAAAAGTTCGAACAAGAGTTTTACCTCTGGTGTAAGTATAGGGATGGGTACAAATATAGATACATATGGGTATTTCGTGTCAACAATACGCCAGCCAGCAGACGAATAGGATACGTACTTACTTACTATGTACGTAAGTATGTGTATATACATACATAAACAGTTACGTGGCGCTGTAATCTGCACCATAGAACGTCATAACGTAGACGGATGTGCTATTTTTCATAACATCTTCCAAAAACAGGAGTAAGGTGGACAGTTTATTTCGCTAATTGTGTGGCTGCATTGCGTATATATGTGTGTGTTTATGCGTGCACGCGCGCGCGTGTATGCGCGCGTGTGTAGTAGACAGAATACAGACACAGAATGCATTTGTAAAAGTAATGGCTGACTAGTGCTGTTATCACACATAGAGGGAGACGATCGCATGAATTTCATTCACGATTAGTCAAACAAAGTTACACTTGTATTATACCGAAGAGTAAACATCGATGGAAAACTCGATGATTTCGGTTGGAAGCTAATAGCTAACCAAGCAAGTTTATTAATTAAACGGAGTTTGAAGGTTTTCAAAAGTTGGAAGGAAATATGAAGTTGTATTTAAGGATGTAAAGATGAGGGATAAAATTTCATGAAGCACGGGCGTTTGTCATGCGACTCTTTACCACTCGAACCAATGGAGACACATTGCCTAAGGAAGAAAGAATATCTTTGGTCGCAATGCGACTTCGAGAACGTATTTTTTTCTCCTTTCTTAAACTGATTATATTTTGGCAATTGTCCACTGTGGTGCATTGAATTTTTATACATTTTATTCATAATATCCGGCAACATGATCCATACATCAAGTGCATACACATACAATTTTTGGGAAAACTCATTCACAGAAGTCGTTCAGTTGATTTGTTTGATGCCAAATGGAGTCGTTATACCGTTTGAAACTAATCGCAATATTACTTTGGCTGAAATAAAAGAGGTAAGCTATGGTTGACCGTATCTTTCTTACTTGCAACACAAAGCGTCATCGGTTCCGGAGAGAATTTACAATGGAACGGATTTGTTTTTAGGACCTTTGGGACGAAGCCAGTAAATATCCTCTTCATGGCACATTGAAAGATGCTTTGTCCTATGTATTTTTGTGTATTAATTCTAATGCCGAAACCGAAGAGTTACGAGACGAAACCAGACGTTTGTGCGATATAAAGCCATTTTGTTCTTTGCTTAAAGTAATAGAGCACGAAGGTGTGAAAAGCGACAGAAATTTAGATTCGCAAATCGGTGTATTAATCGGAAAAGGATTGCACGAGTTTGCGGCTTTGAAGAATTCCGAAGTGAACGACTTTAGATGGAAAATGCGAGTTTTAGGGGACGAAGTTGCAGTGGATAGAAGGAAAAAATCTTGGGTGGAGAAAGTACGTTACCAATTTCCTACACGATTAGCACCGACCGCCGCGATACCAAAAAACATTGAATGTCGTTTGAAGGATGGCAATATCGTTCTTGTTACAAAACTCGAAAACACAGAGGTAAGAAAATATAGAAATATTCGTTTATTCTTATTTTGATAAGTCAACAAAGGTCGTAACAGCTATGTTAGTATGTATACAAGTAGACTTATTTAATCGTAACGCGCGAATAGCAAGCACCATTATTAAATATTAGCATTGGTCGGTATATAAACGATATTCTTGCTGAATTGTACAGTTTTTGCAGGGCATGTATTCTTGTCTCCGTCGTCGGTTTCAATGCGTTTAGGTTTACCTGTCTCTCTCGATGTATCGATTTGTGTTACGTCGATGTTATGATTAGTAGTTTTCTCAGTTCCCGTCGAATCCGAGATATCGTTACCTTGTTTGACTGGTAGCACAAAAACAGTATTCCCTTGTTGTTGTATGGAGACTACTCTAGTCTCCGCAACCGTTACATTGTTATTAACGACACGGGCAAAGTCCTGAAATTCTTTGAGTTGCGTTTCAGCGTTTGCATTATCCCCTTCTCGACTTGACTTGGATTCTCTTTGTAAAACTTGTACCTGAGCCTATAGAACAGAGTGTTATTTTTTGAACGACACATGCTCCAGTCGGTATAGAATCGAAAAATAAGTACCTCCAACGAAGAAATTTTATAATGCGAATATCGCAGTTGTTTGCTTATGTTCATTTTTGTCTCTTCTTGAACCAACAAATGCGTGGAGAGGTCTTCTATCTTGACACGAAGTTCATCTATCTCCTTTTTTTTGGCAAACACTAAGGATTGGTAGTACCTATGCAGAATCGTTGTAAGCAAGTAAAATCTAACTAGATCGAACAATGAATCTGAAATTTTCGTAAGCGAAGTTAAACTTACGCGAAAGATGCGGATTCCACGTTTTCTTGGTCCGACTGTTCGTTCTTCTTGATCTCGGATTTGAGCTTTCTCTCAAGATCCGATACTCTGCTTTTATATTTCTGCAACAATTCTTCCATTTCTGCCGAAACATTGCCTGCGTCGTTCTCCCATTCGCTGAGTGTCGAGACTCGTTCTTTTTTCAACATGTTGATCTCTGCCATTTGCAAGGCACACGTGCGTTTCACTTCAGTGTATTTACGGTGTAACGCGTTCATTTTATTTACCATGTCTCGTCTGCGGTCTTCTATTTCAGCAAAAAGCGAATTGCCTGAAAGAAGAGATTGGATTGAATTGGATTGGTAGAAACAATATATAAGCAATATGTAGAGAGTTGAAACAAGAGAACATGAACTGGAGAATAATCCA
Organism: Seladonia tumulorum; assembly: GCA_913789895.3. Classification (NCBI taxonomy): domain Eukaryota; kingdom Metazoa; phylum Arthropoda; class Insecta; order Hymenoptera; family Halictidae; genus Seladonia; species Seladonia tumulorum. The sequence continues at coordinate 18,533,199 of OU565274.1, read as the reverse complement.
TCGCGTTCGCGATCGCGCTCGCGTTTGCGCGCGCATCTACGCGTACCTTTCGATAAATCATTTGTAGGATTTATATCGAGATCCGGGGAAACTGCTTCCGTACGATTCGATGCAAATACTGCTCGAGCCTCCTCCAAATCTGTGCTTTTCTGGTTCAACTGTTCCTTGATATCCTGCCGATAATGGACGTATGTGTATTTTTCTGTATTTCTCGTGGTGGATCCACAGTGCCACCGTGAAAGACCGAGACAGCAGTCTTTGAAAGAAAGCGCAAACGATTTGTCTCTTACCCGAAAATCCTGTTGAAATTGATGGCATTGCGCTCTTAATTCTCCGATCGTTTCTTCGGCACTTCCGCATTTCCGTTTTTCCTCGCGTAGCTGCACCGTCAGTTGATCGATGCGTTTTTTAAGCGAGACATTGTCTGTTTCTAGGGAAATGTTTGCTAATCGACTTGTGGTTTGCGCGCACTCGGTTTGTTTTTGTTGATTAATCTGTTGGTGCAATCGTTGAATTTCTGTCGCTTGTTTTGCCAATTTTGTTTCAAGATCCAAAATTGTGTTTTCATATTCTTCCGTGGTAACGCGTAATCTGCGAAATCAAAGACGACGAAAAAGAATAACGAGACGAGAGGTTTACCGACGCTTTTGCAAAAATTAATTTACTTCTCCTTTGTTTCGCATATTATTTTTTCTGTTTGTGAAACTCGTTCTTCGAGATTACGTTCGAGTAATTCATTCGTATCTTGAACTTCTCGAAGCATGATTTCGTTTAATTCGAGTTTCCTTTTTAGATTGTATACTTGTTGTCGACATTTTTCGTCTTCGGCTTTGCCTACACGATAGGAAGCAGCACCGATATCTTCAAAGTCTTTTTCGTTATATTCTTGGTTATTCGTTTCGTTGATTGCCTCGAGCGTCGACATGTTTGAAGCGAAACAGAGGGGGGCGAAACATTGACAGAGGCGAAATTCCGGACTTTTCACCGAAACGAATCTTCGGCGCGCACACGCGCACGCGCACGCGACGCTTCTACACACTGGTAAACCACACGGTTTCGATGATATGTCAACAAACAAAGGCTCGAGCGTTTTTTGCAACTATCCAACGGTTACGCTGAAAAGAAAGTTGAAATTGTCGCGATACACGACAATCGAGTGTATTCGAAATTGGTCCATTAGGTTATAAACCGCACGTTGCTTGTCACGAGAAGGCGCGAAAAGGCGCGAAATGGCGCACAGTGGTGCCAAGCGGCGGGAAAAGAAACTGACTCTCGTCAACGGCGTTATCGAGGAGCATGATTGGGTAGCAGGTGGCAAAGGGGGAGGGAAAGAGGGTGTTTTAAATGATAAATGCAAGTGAAACTTTTGTAATTTTCAGACGGCGTTCACGTTTCAAATGTCACACACTATGACGCCGCACCAATTGTTGGTGTCCATTTTAAATAAACGAGCAAATACTTTTATGTCTCGAGGACATCCGAGCGACTTTACTCTAAAGGTTTGCGGACAAGAGGAATATTTAATAGGAGATTATCCGTTGATACAGTTCAGTTATATTCAGGACTGTCTAGCAAAAGATATTCTACCAACGTTGGTTACGTTGAGCAAAGACAGTGTTTCCGTCGATCAGGAGAATGCTGTGGAGAATGCGGAAACGGATGGTTTGCAACGTACGAGGCCTTCGTTTTCTACATTGACTCTACGTAAAAAGGGTAAACACGTGTCTGCTTGGAAAATTGAGGAGTCGTTCTTTTTCATAGTGAACGGAATATCGCGATTGAACTGCGATGCCGCTCATCGTACCGTCGAGGTAAGGCGCGCATTGATTTTTATCCCATCTTATCGTCTTGTTTTCTGTTGAATATTTGTCGAACGCGCATACTTGTTTGTTCCCGATTGAAACGATCGGCCCGTAGATCGGACTTCAGGCTGGACTTTTTCACGGCGGGAAATCATTGTGCGAGAGTCAGAAGACGAAAGAGACGGTTGTGAACGCGGACGGTAGTTGCGAGTGGGAGGAAACTTTGAGATTCGACATTAAAGTGCGAGACATACCGCGGATGGCGAGGCTGTGTTTTGTTTTATACGAGATTAGTAAAACCGCGAAAGGACTGAAAAGTCGTAGATTGGTCAGAGACACGAAGCAAGAATTTTTTATAAACCCATTGTGTTGGGCCAACACAACTATATACGATTTTAAGTCTCAATTGAAAACGGGAGCGATGACACTTTACACATGGACGTACGCAGAGGACATGCAAAACGATGATCTACTGCACCCCCTTGGAACGGTAGTGTCAAATCCTCATATAGATAGAGCAGCTGCTCTCATGTTAACATTTCCAAAGTGAGTTTTGTTGAATGTGTTCCATCCATCTTTCTTTTCGTCTTTCTTGCTTTCTTCGTTGCTTGCATCTTCTCTCTCTCTCTCTCTCTCTCTCTCTCTCTGTCTCTCTCTCTCTCTCACACACACACACACACACACACACACACACACACACTCTCTCTTTCTCTCGCTCCCCGCCCCCTTTCTTTTTCTCTGTTTGTTTGATCTCGTAGATTCCGAGCTATATCTAGCTTCTGTTTGGTACGATATTTAGTTACGGAAAGGAAAAGTCCGTTCTGTACCCGACTCCGGAAAAAATGGTCGAATACGCGAGAAAGTTGCACGAATCGTCCGCTGAACAATCGATTCAAGAGGAACCGGATCATGACTCGGACGTTGGGAAGCTTCAACAACTCGAGCAGCTTCGACTATTGGCAGATAGAGACCCGTTGCACGAGTTACACGAACAAGAACGAAAGACCATGTGGACGTTACGACATCACTGCCTTCACAAGATTCCCACGCTTTTGGCGAAACTGTTGCATTGCGTCGAATGGAACGATCATAGGTGAACATTGAATTGAGCATTGAATAGATTATGAATGTGCGCGCGCGTGTGTGCGTGTAGTAGTATAAGCGTACTAGACGAGGAAATTTAAGGTACTCAGCGTGTTTTTCTTTCTCGATTTTGGACGCATATAACAGCGAGGTGGCCGAAGCTACAGCGTTGGTTCAACAATGGCCGAAATTACCGGTCGAAAAAGCGCTCGAATTATTGGATTACGCTTACGCCGATCAAAACGTCCGAAGTTTTGCCGTGCGTTGCTTGATGGACGTCAGCGACGAAGATTTGAGTCTGTATCTGCTGCAATTGGTGCAAGCACTGAAGCACGAGAATTACTTGTCTTGCGACTTGACCGAGTTTTTACTGAGACGGGCCCTGAATAATCGGAGAATCGGTCATTTTCTATTCTGGCATCTTAGGTTTGCAAAATGTTTGGTCTTGTTTTGCCTAGGTCTGATTTTGTGTTGCGTTGCACGGTGACGGTTCTCGCGTTGTCAACGGCGGTTGTTCTCCTGGTCGATCGTTAAGAGCCAGCCGATTGGTCGTTGACGGCGCGAGAACCGTTCTTGAACGTTATTCGAAGCGTTAGGCGCTCACGTTGCGAGCGAGCGAGTGGACAGCTTCTCGAGATAACATGTTTTTGGTTCGCAGATCCGAAATGCAAGTAGGCGCTGTATCCGTTCGGTTCGGTTTGATATTGGAAGCCTATTGTAGAGGAAGTCAGCAACACATGCGATCGCTTTTCAAACAGATGGATTGCCTGGGAAAGCTGAAATTTGCTTCGGAGCAAATCAAACTACGAAAAGATCGTAAAGCCGCCCTGCAAGTGTTCCAAGAGTTTATTCAGGAACCACACTGCCAAGAAGCGCTCTCGAACGTTCTGAACCCGTTGGATCCGAGTTTCCGGTGGAAACGCATCAAGTAAGTTAATTGCCACGAAGAAGATTCGTGGTCGAACAGTAACAGTCGACGCGCATGTATCTTGTAATATAGTTTAGTATCGTATAATATAATGTTATACGTATGCATATACATATACACATCATATACACGTCGTATACTGTATACGATAGTTACGATAGCGAGTCGAGTGAAAGTGATCGATCGACGACGATATGGTTCCTACTTTTCGGCGATATGATATTCGGCTTACAGAATTGAGAAATGTAGAGTGATGGACAGTAAAATGCGACCGCTTTGGCTTGTTTTTGAAAACGATGATCCATTCGGGGACGACATTTACTTGATACTGAAGCATGGGGACGACTTGAGACAAGACATGCTTACGCTTCAGATGCTACGAATCATGGACAAACTGTGGAAGAGAGAAGGTCTGGATTTACGAATGAACCCTTACGGTTGCATATCGACGGAGAACAGAGTCGGAATGATCGAAGTGGTATTGAATGCGGAAACGATAGCGAACATTCAGAAAGAGAAGGGCACGTTCTCGGCAACGGCGGCGTTTAGGTGCGTGCGATTGTACAAACGAAACGTAGCGAAACGAAACGAAACGCAACGAAACGAAACGATCCCATTTTGATCGATTGTTTTCGTTGGTCTTTCGGTACATATCGATCAACTGAACAAAGTGTTTGTTAATTGTGTGTTGTACTTTTCGGTTGCTTGATTCAGGCGAGGTTCTCTGCTCGCGTGGCTGAAAGATCACAATCATACGGAAGCTGCGTTGAACAAAGCTATCGAGGAGTTTACGTTGAGCTGCGCGGGATACTGCGTGGCCACATACGTTCTTGGGATCGCGGATCGGCATTCGGACAATATAATGGTGAAGAAAACTGGCCAACTGTTTCACGTTGATTTCGGTCACATACTTGGACATTTTAAAGAAAAATTTGGATTCAGACGTGAACGCGTGCCTTTTGTATTGACCAACGATTTCGTTCATGTAATAAACAAGGGGCAAACCAAGAAGGGTCAAGCGGTCGAATTTCAGCGATTTCAGAGAAACTGCGAAGAGGCTTTTCTCGTGTTGCGACAACACGGAGGTCTGATATTGTCTTTGTTCGCCATGATGATCTCGACGGGACTGCCAGAATTATCTTCCGAAAAAGATTTGAATTATTTAAGGGACACGTTGGTAAGTAGTAATAATAACAATAGTAATAATAATAATAATAATAATAATAACGATAACAATAATAATGGTAATAATTTGGCTCGTAATAGGTACTCGAGATGTCCGAAAGCGAAGCACAGAAACATTTTAGAAGCAAATTTGACGAAGCTCTTTGCAATTCATGGAAAACATCGTTGAACTGGGCCTCTCACAACATGTCGAAAAACAACAAAACCACGTGAACCGGTTCGAGCGAATCAAACGCAAAGCTCAACAAGATAGCTAAATTGAAACAGTAGAAACCGAAACGGAGACGCGAGATTGAGAAATGGTCGGAATCGACGTATACGTCGAACGAAGAAGCGCAGCCAAAAGTAAATACAAATGGAACTCTGAACAAAGGGATTCTTACCGGCGGAGACCTATGAATTACCGCCGAGATGGAGAAACTAGAGAGGTCAGAGAAGGAGCGATCTGTTTGAGTCGATATCGTTTATCGATCGGACAACGGTTGCCTCTCTACCGCACGCGTGTACCGCGGACAGAGATTGCCCCTTCGCCTTTCCCCGCTTTACTCTGACACTTTTAATCGCGACGGGAAACGGTAACGGTAGGCGGCATACGAATACGAATATAAATACGAATACGAATACGAATACGAATAGGAATAGACATAGGAATATAAATAAGAGTACGAGTGTGAGTGCGAGGCGAGTGCGAGTGTGAGGTA